>ML810165.1:72433-136550 GCA_009831015.1 Picea engelmannii
CCTATATATACCAAGGAGACATTTTCATTTTGAATCATCTTGGACTTGAACATTTAAGTGGGGTAAAAGGAGGTTGCCCCCTCGAAGAGGCTTATTATCTGAAATTATCTCATTTTCAAGGCGTTGAGTACTTTTTCTGAGGTCTTTCTATGCTATATTGATATTTGGTTCTTAACAGAGATCCTCCATTGATCCCATTTCATTTCCCACCTGACAATTCAAAAATTCATCTCTTCCCTCCTAGCAGTTTACGAGACCTGAAACTGATCTCCCTTCCTCATCACTGAGGGTTTCTCCAACTTCTGGCTCACAAATGCAAACCGGCTTTGTGTCATTGAGGTTTTTATCATAATTCAACCACTTCCTGAACTCTTGTTGTTGTTTCCTAGCCAACAAATTTTTAACATGCCATTTGGCTTTCCTGTTCAGAGGCCATTCGTACCTCTAGTGTACCTTTGCCTCCTGCTGCATCTTCAATGTCAGTCATTCCATTCTCACTCTTATCTCATTGAGCTCCTTGTCTATCTCAGTCTTGATTTTATGCTGGTGGTATCCTCTTCGACCATGCTCATGGTCTTCTATAGCCATTTCCATCTTCTACCTACCCCCCTGGAAAGACTATGGATCACTCTATGTCCAAGAGCATCTCCATATTCTTTTACAACTCACCTGGCTATTTAAATTTTTGTTGTTGTTGTGTGCGTACAACAACCTCCTCACAAAGCATCAATAATCTGTCTCCTTCTTCACCTGTTGTCTACAAGTGAACTTTAGCTTTCTGATACCATTTGATATCATCAAATGGTCTCTATTTCACCTTCTCACCTTTGTCTACAATCTGTAGACAAAATTCAGCTCTTGATGCTACTTGATGTAGTCATATTGTCTTCTCTATCTCCTTCACTTGAAATCCATAGACAAAAATCAACTCTTATACCACCTGATGGTGTGTATCAGAGTATATCCTTTCTCTTCTGCCTCCCTCTACCTATAGTCTACATATAGAAAGTGGCTCTAATACCACTTGATGGTATCAGACTATATTCTTTCACTATCCTTATTTTGTCTGTAGTCTGTAAACAAAAAATATAGCTTTGATACCACTTGATGTAGACACCCCTACCTCTACCTCGATAGGGTTCGCTAACCTCCCAATCAAGGTTTGTTATTCACTCTATTGAGATGAAATATCTTCAATTCCCTATTGGAATCCTTCGAACAAATCCACAGGTCCTTGTGAAACTCAGTCGGTGCAAACAAGCACCAGGCAAAAGCTTCCCTCACACTACCACGGGCTGTGACTACACACCTATGCAAAAAGTGTTTCGGGACTTTGCATGTCGTTAATTCGATGTATGAGCCACTCCTAACTCCTTTCTTCCCGAAGTCCCATTCCTCGATGTTCCAATCGACGATATTTTCTCTTGGTGCTAGCTCCTCCCTTAACCTCTTGTTCATTTGACCCTTTCCTATGACCTGGGGCTAATCCTCCGAGCGCGTTGGGACTTATCGTTTCATGAAGTTGGAACTCAACCCAATGCTTATCCTTTGAAAGCCCGATCCCCAAAATTATGAAATCCCCTCACCCAGATCAATGGTCACTATCCCTTGTGATTTGACAGCTTAGATCTAATCACAATTTTGGGCCTCACGAGTTCTTAAAAATCTTCCCTTTGAACTTCTCCAGTAGCGAATCAACGAAATGTTGGTCTCTCGCCACGTGTCCATCCAAATGGACGACTCTGATGATGTCAGGACAACCAACGACTGTGATCTTTTCGCGATTTTGCACTTCATGAAATCTCCCAACTCTGCTCTTGGACTTCTTCACTCTGCGAGTCAGCGAAACAATGACCCTTCACCATGTGCCCTCCTTGACAAAGGTCAATTCCGATGATTTTGGAATGATAAATGGTTGTAATCTTTTCATGAGTTCGTGTTTCATGACTTCTCATGAATGGCTCTTTGAATTATTCAAATTGTGAGTCAGGGAAATGCTGAGCACTCACCACACATCCCTTCCGATGGATGGTCTCGATGATTTCAGAACTTGTCTTGTGCACCTTCCTCTAGATCCGACGACTATTGGTCCATGTGCTTCAGATCTGATGGTTGAGATCTGTTCTCCTCCTGTGCTCTTTGATGGGTGTTTGGACGTGTATTTGACGGTCCAAATTTCCTCATCCATGGCTAATATACAACTACTGTGATCTTCCTCCTGAGCTTGTGATTTCTTCTTGAATTGGAAGATTTCTAAAGTTTCAGAGGGTTCAACCTTTGATTTCTCTGCAATCCCTGTGACTTTGGGTCTCGCCTGTGTTCTCCCTCCTGAGTGTTGGAAACAAAAATCAACCTCGTCCCTACGCATGCTTGAACTCTATGTGTAGCTTTGTGATATCTCTTATAATCTTTTCAATTCACTCCATCTCTAAGGGACTCACCCTTTCACGCCTTCTGAAAGACTTCTAGTGCTCCTCCTAGCACACTCTGCGCTCAACCTCCTAAGCTTTGGAAATTAAAACAAGTTCTCTATACACATTCTCCTTGTGCTCTGACTGGCCTTTAGATGGAATTATTTCAACACTTCATCCAAGTGTTGTCCTAGTGCACTCCTTGCACAGGTCTTCCTCCAGAGTGTTTAGTAACTCTATAACTACCCTTTTCTCTCCTTGAAAGGATATAAGTGTCCTCCTGACAACTTCTTCTCAAGCACGCCTAGCTAATCCTATAGAGTATTCAACAACTCTGTAAGTGTCTTCTCCAACACTTCCCTTATCTATGAAATCAAAATAGAATTCTCCTCATTCACTCTATCCACTCTCTCGATGCCCACTTAGAAGGGATCTTACAAAACCTTCAATAGTTCTATCTCTTTGTGCACTCCTTTCAACAATCTTACCTCCAAGGTATTCAACAACCTTGAAGTTCCTCTTGAGCTTGTGATCACTCTGGTGTGCCCTCATCACACATTCTTTTATGACTCCATAGAGTTCAGATGTGCATTCCTTGCGCTGGCTATAGAGTGCATTCCTTGCATTGGCTATAGAGCCTCAATTGTTCTATTGTGCACTCCTTGCACTTGCTCGATGCCCACCTGACAAAGCTCTACAAAATCTTCAACAATTGTTTATCTTTGTTCCTTCTCTACATAGTCTTCCCTCCAGAGTATTCAGTAACTCTGAGGCTCTTCTTGAGTATGCGAACTATCCTGGTGTGCCTTGCTGGCACGTTCTCCTCTAAACTCAATAGAGAGATGCAAATGCGCACTGCTTGCGCTAGCTACAAAACTTCCAATGTTCTGTTGTGCACTCCTTGCATGGCCTAAAGAACCCAAAATGATACAACAAACTAAAATAAAGATAGAGAAATCTATCTTCCTACTATAAATGAAGCTTATCATACATCTACAACATACGAATGAAATTCAAATGCATAAACACACACAGACAAATCATGGGCAGGAAAAACTGCTTTGTATTAATCTCAGAATGTCTGTACAAATGTTTACAAAAACTGGACTGCTACAGAGTCTTAGTTCCCTCAATCTCTCTCTCAAAACTTCTAATACCTCCTAAGGCATCTCTACCTAATATCTCCCTCTCAAGACTCCTTTTTTTTCTCTTTCCTTACAAAAGAGGGCTCTACGAGCTTAATCCTCTTCACCGCCTCAGTGCTATCACTATCTCAATTACTGCACTGTACTCCTACAACTACATTCTATAAATGTCTACCCAGACCTGTCTACGTCCTAGGATTGATGCAAGCAACCATTGAAGGAAACCTCAACCACTACCTGTACAAAGGTGTGGCCGCTCTTACATATTTACAACATGAATGATCTGTATCGGATCATATTTCAAAATTTAAAAGTGGGAAGGTCAGCACCTCTCCCTTTCTTCATTGCGTGCTGGCGCGTTGGTGTGCTAGCACATGTGCTAAGGTGGAGCGATGCTCCTACATCATCTATCACCATGGTGAGTGTCGCAACTGGAGGTCGGCTGAGGAAATCAACAACTCAGTTGGTACTTCTTTTTTTATAATTGATGTTGAGGTGGAACTGCTGCAAGTATGTGGACTACTTCTGATGGCGATCATTCTACAATTTTCCTTAGGTCTGCATGAACTGTAGTGTCTTGTGATCAGTGTGGATGAATGTCTCCTTCCCAAGAATTTAATGTCTCCACTGGTAGCAGGCTTGCATAATGGAGTACATTTCTTTGTTGTAAGTAGGGTACTTACGGACAACATCTGATAGTGTCTCACTATGATATGCCACAAGGTGGCCGTTTTGAGTGAGAACAACACCCACAACATAGTTTGAAGTATCTATCTCGATATCAAAGGGATGTTGCAGGTCTGGTAATGAAAGTACTGGGGATGAGCACAAACGATTCTTCAAGTCATTGAAGTCTTGTTGTTGGGATAGGCCCCACCCAATTTTTTCCTTACTTCCATCCCTGGTTACTTGGCTGAGGGCCCATGTGATATGAGAGAATCCCAACATGAACCTGTGATAGAAATTGGTGAGGTTCAAGAAGCTTCAAATTTCAGTGAGTGTGGTTGGGGCTGACTAGTCACGAATGACTTGGTTCTTAGCTGGATCCACATGCAAACAATGTCGATCAACAATGTAGCCTAAGTAATGGACCCTGTCCATTCCGAAGGATCATTTTTCCAAGTTTTTATATAGTTTTTGTTGTTGCAGGGTGTGCAAAACCTATTGAATATGCTGCAAGTGTTCCTCCCAAGTCTTGTTGTAGATGAGGATTTCATCCAGATACACCACTACAAAATTATTGGTGAAATGTCATAGGATATCGTCCGTCATCCTCATAAAAGTGGCTGGAGCATTTGTCAAACCAAAGGGCATGACCAACCATTCAAAAATACCTTCTTTTGACTTGAAGGTGGTCTTCCATACATCTGTCTGTTCTATTGGGACCTAGTGGTAGCTAGAATTCAGATCAATCTTACTGAAATATTTGGCTCTCGTGAGCTGATCAAGGAGGTCGTCGATTCAAGGAATCGGGTACCAGTTTTATATTGTGATTTTATTCAGGGCCTGGTAATTAATGCAGAGTCACCAGGTCCCATCTTTCTTTTGCACCATCACGATTGGGAACCCACAAGGCGATGATATGGGATGTATGTTCCCCTTGTGGAGTAGTTCTTGGATCTGCCTCTTGATCTCCTCATTTTCTAACAGAGAGTGACTGGCCCATTGGGAAGCGGTTTTCCTGGGGTCATATCGATGGGATGCTTGACCTAGGAGTGCAAAGGTACCCCAATAGGAGAGGAGAAGATATCTGAGTATTCTTCCATGACCTCATCCACTTTCTTCTGTTGTGTGGAGAGATTGACCGCAGAGGCCCTGAATGTGGCTACGATCTTTCTCTCACTCTCAGAGTGAATCAAGAAGAAGACAAATTTCCTAGTCTGAGAGATGACCTTCCTACATTGCTTGGCAGAGATCAAGGAAATAACACTAGGAGGGCCTGCCTTGGGTATCTTGTACAATTTCCTGTTCCAAGTAATAATAACACTACAAGGCCTATACTCATATACAACATAATGTTTCCATAAATAAGGTTGTCCCAAAAGAATATTACAAACTTCGAGAGGATAAAATCACACAATTCCTTGTCTTTGAAGGGATTGATGTTGTATGATAGTTGACACTGTTGGTTGACACAGAGATCGCTTCCTTGGCGGAGCCATCCAATGGTCTAAGGTTGTGGGTGCGATGTTTTCGACAATTCCAACTGCTTGACGACCTCTACTGATATGAGGTTCTTATGGATACCACTATCAAAAATGAAGTGAAATGGGGTTCCTTTTACCCACATTTGTGAATGGAAGAGGTGCTTGCCTTCTTCTAGCTCGTTTGGTTCACCAGGCTAGAGCTTGGTGGTAGAAATGATGCACTGGGTTCTGTGTCAATGATTTGTCTTCCCCTTTATGGTTCTAACTCAAAGTCAAAACCCGCATCTGATTTAGAGGCTTTCACTTCGGCCACCAGTGAGTACTTTGAGCGTCAGTTAACCATGTGATGCCAAGGGATCTTATGGAAGTCACACCACTTCCTGGTATCTTTCTTTGTCTTTTTGGGGTCCTTCTTTGCTTGCGGCTTGGAATGGTTGTCCTGATACTATCCATATTTGTTGTGTCCTTTGTTCTATGGGTTGGGGCTGCCCCTTCCTAGCTTTTGCTGTGAGGGGTTCCCAGGCCCAAGTTGCTGTGTCTTTTGTTTGAGCTTCTGCTCAATTTTGACGGCATATCGGTAGGCTGCACCCAAGGAAGAGATGTCCATAAATTCCATTTCATTCTAGATGTATCTATGTAGAGCACCATGATACTTGAGCACCAGATGTCGCTCCGAATATTTGATACCCAACTTGGTGCGCAAGGTATGGAATATATTTGTGAACTCTGGCACTGCTTGGTCTCTTTCTTGCCGTAGTGTGGTCCATTTGGTATACAAGTTGTCATAACTTCTGATAGGGTAGTATTGTTCCTTAATAACATCCCTGAAGGATTCCTAGGTGGTTGCGACTATAAATAATGAGGGTTCCTCTCTAATACCACTAATACCACTTTGATATGATAAGGAGCGGATCACTCTGATACCACTTATCTAGATTTTATGAGAAGAACAAAATGAATACATATTATTAAAATATTCTTAACATATAATAACAGATATACAATAAAATTGGTTTTCTATTCAATAAGGAAATAAGATGAAACTGTAAAATGCTGCGGAAAACAAGCTCGCTGGAAAGGTGGTGGCTTATCTCTGAGAAGAGATGTGATGATTGAGCTCATTCAAAAGAATATGATTACAATGAGGCTCTGAAGGCCTTTTTACAATAAAAAAGAATGTAAAAAATCCTAGACATCCAAAACCCTAACCTCAGAAGATGAAAATCCAACAGTTTTGTGGACCCCGTTTTGGGTAGTTTGTTGTAGCAACTTCCCGGGGGCGTAACTTTGGCATATGATCTATGTTTGGGGTGCACGATAGCTCGTTGTAAAGGTATCATCTAGGTGATTTATTTTGGGGGCTCAATAGGAGACTTTGTATATAATTGAGAAGCTCGATCCTGAAAAACCTTCATTTAGGCCCTCAAAATGGCCCCAGAAGTTAAAAACTACTAAAAATAGTAAATTGCCAAAATTGCCAGAAAACTGTTTTGAGGGAGTTGGAAAAGGTGCGTGGCCACTGATATCCACCTGGATGAATTCTCTCTGATATGCCACACCATAGTATTTTATTTAGGGACTGTAGGGGTTTTTCCTTATTCAACTCTAATATCAGGAACAATGAAACTATTGCACCCATCACTAATAATGACTCCCAACATCTTATACTAAGTTCCAATCCAAATTCCATTTAGCAACAACATTTTCCCTCGAATAATATTATAGGTTTCCTTTTCAAACACTGTTTTTACACCTGAATCGTCCATCTTACTTAAAAAAAATAAATTCCTAGCCAATCCCGGGATGTGAAGAACACTAGGGAGTGTTCTAATCTTACCATCCATGAGCTGCAAATTGATTTTTCCTCATCCTATGATTTTGGTTGTCGAGTGTTATCCTAGAAAAACATCACCCCCATCATACCTTTCATATTCACAAAACCACTCCCTTTGAGGATTCATATGAAAGGATGCACCTAATTCGACCAACCATGCCTCATGATATGAATGCGTGCTTGAAGAATCCAAGTACAAGCCCCCTCCTTCATCACTTCCCTCTCTCAAAAATTTTGCATTTACATTTTTCTTGCAATGCACTTTTCCACATCTCCAACATGCTTTTACAATTTTTCTAGGAGATTTAAAACTTCCCCTAGATTTAGATCTACCACTTGAGGGCTTATTTCTGTTTCTTTATTGGGAGAGTCCTATTGAAAATAAGGCATCTATGATCCATATTTCCATGTTTTTCTTCTTCATCTCCTCTGAAAACAAGGATGAGACCACATCACCGAAACTTAAAGTAGTCACATTACTACCTATGGCTACAACCAGACTATCCCACGAGTCTAGTAAAGAGAACAATAAAATAATATACTTATATTCATCATAAATATTAATATGAACATATAATAACTGACTTAATACAATATTGAAGGAATTTAGATGCTCTTCCACAGATCCTCCATCTTTCATCCCCAGGTTCTACAACTTCTTCTACAAGAATGGTTTGTTTACCAGGGACTTAGACTGATATAAATCTCCTAAATTATTCGATAATTCCTTGGCTTTACATTCCACTAACACATTCGGTAATACTCAATCTAAGAAACACAATCGAATTGTGCTCTTTTCCTTCTAATCTAAATTTTCCTAGTCTTCTATTGACGTTCTTGTAGGTGTAGTACCTGAATCCACAGTGACCCATTGATCTTTTTCTACCAACAAATCTTCCATCTTGAGCTTCCACAACTCAAAACGTTTCCCATTAAATTTCTCAATTTTTGTTTTTGAATTAATCACCATTTATTTTCACCACAAGAATCAATACCATAGAGCTCCCAATGTAACAACATTTATCATAAACCAGAGTCAAACCCTTAGTCACAAAGGCATCCCCTTGAATCCAGTAACTGATTTGATATCAAATACAAGTTTTAAAACTTTCAAAGTAATGCAATGCACACACATATTCTTAAAAAACTGAAAAATAAAACAATTTCAATCACACAAATACATAGATATTTACCCTGGAAAACCAAACTGGAAAAACCAACAACTTGTTTATAGCCGCACCTCTAATTATTATTCATTATCACTCAACTTCATTGTTTACAAATATATATATATATATATATATATATATATATATATATATATATATATATATATATATATATGATCACATGGCATCCAAAACCCCTAATCCATTGACTTGGATTAGACTACAACCCTAATTCCATAACCAAAATTAGAAAACCATGGGCTAATCCACAAATCTTTCCATGCACCGCAAAAACTCCAAATGCAAAAAATGCTAAAAAAAAACGCAAAAAACAACCATTTGTTTAGGGTCTCTGCTTCCTTGCAACCCCTAGGACAAGGGGGACTATTTCTCCCCTATCTGTTAGAAAAATAGGATCATGGAGCAATAAAATAAAACAAATGTGGAAATAAAACACAGAAGATACACAACATAATAGAGACATAGATATACCTGGTTCACCCAATGTCAACTACGTGCACCAGAGAAATTGCCAGGTCCTTCCTTTTTTATTATCAAGCAAATGAAGGGATACAACCTACAACACACCCGCTATAATTTCCTCTTCTTTCTCTCATAGTCTCCTCTCTCATAATACAATATTCACAATGATACATAATTGAAACACAATTCTCTCATAAAAGAGGGTTTCCTTCTAGGGAAAAAATCCTAACATAACTTCTACTATCAGATCTTCGACCTTATAATGAATAGTCAAATTTTACTATGAAATTACTATATACATTTACAAGGGAATTTTTCCATCGAGAGCTTCACCCCCGAACCCCCGCCGAGGGCTCGCTTTCCCTTGGACCCCATAGGAGGGGAAATCCCCCCTTGCAACTCCCTCACATGGAGGGGTGTACAATATTCATGGGGTATAAACACAACTAAAAACAAAGACCTCTGAATCAGGCTCTAGAACCAACAATCTCTCACTTGGAGACTGATCACAAAAACTCCACTGTTGTTGTACCTACTAGAATATACTCCACCTTGGGCTCATAAAATTTCTCATCTTCACCTTCATGCTTGAAGGCCAACTGAAACTAAGTAGGAACTCAGTTTCTCCCTTTGTTAACATGTCTGCAGGATTCTGGCTAGTGTTTGTCTTTTCCAACTTCAAATGTCCATCTTCCAAGACGGATCATATGAAATGGTACATGAGTTGTATATGGTTAGTCTTTGAATGAAAGACTGAGTTCTTTCCAATATGAATGGCACTCTCACTATTACAGTACAAACTGCTATTCTCCTTCTTCTTTCCCAATTCATCCATAAACCTCTGTAACCAAATAATTTCTTTACTAGCCTCTGTAGCAACAACATACTCTGCTTCTGTTGTTGAAAGTGCAACAAACTTTTGTAGTTTCGAAATCCAACTTACTGCTTTTCCACCTATAGTAAAAACATACCTTGTGGTGCTCCTCCTGCTATCTTTATCACCTTCCATATATGAATCAACATATCCTTGTAGAACAATGCCTAAAAATAAAAAACATAATGCATGAGTAGCGGTACCTCTAAAATACCTGAGAATCCACTTTATTGCCTCCCAATGTTCTTTACCTGGATTGTTCATATACCTGCTCACAACTCCCACTACATGTGTAATATTTGGTCTTGAGAAAACCATCACATACACCAAGTTTCCAATTGTTGATGAATAAGAGACCCTGGACATGTATTTTATCTTGATGCAGGAGCATCGCTTCAACTTAGTAGCGCGTCAGTAGCCAATGCAACAATGCACTAGGAGGGAGTGGATCCCAAGGAGAGAGAAACACCATATTTCTCATTTTTTATTTTAGATATCAAATTTAATGCAATTTAATATTGTAAGGCTTGACGAAGGCCGATTCATTGTATCTATATAGTCTGAATGTAAAGTTGCCTTTAATGGATGACATGTGGATAGATTTAGATCCAATTCGGACTAGATGTAAATTAAATGTAATTTAATGTAAGTAGGTGGAGGAAGGCTTGAGAAGCCCCTCTTATGTAAAAAAATCATTGTATTGAGAATTCATAAGGATAAGGATTCATAAGAGAGAGAATTATGAATATGATAGCAGAGAAGAGAGGAGAGGAGAGAAAGAACTGAGACTCTATTGCAATCCAGTCTTGTACACATTGTAAAGACCATTCAGTTTAGTACAAAAAATTATTTCCCTGCATATGCATTTCCATGTGTGTTCTCTTGGTGAATGAATGAATGTGTTTTTTGAATGTGTTTACTGGGTATATTCACGAATTCCATGAATGTATGTATGTTTCCTTTGTAGGAATAGATAGAATTCGATGTCTGTAGTTTCTGAGTGTTTTGGGCTCTCACGGTTGTGCAAGGAGTGCACATTAGAGTTGTTAGAAAACTATAAAAGGCCTGCACAAGGACTCTGTTGTGATTTATGTGAGGAGTGTTATAGGTGGGCACACAAGAACTATTCATAAGCTCAAAAGGGATAGTGCAAGGAGTGCACAAAGCAAGCACCAGGAGTGCACCGACACTCAACATAGTGTAAAATCTAAGAGAGGGGAAGGTAAGTGAAAGAAGTGAATAGAGCCAACGCAAGGAGTGCGGAGGCCGAACCACTAACAGGTTTATATAAGCTTAATAGATATAGTGTGAGTTTGTCCAAGTAGAGGTGCAAGGAGTGCATATAGAAAACACTTTTTTAAGTGTTGTTCAAGCTTAGGAGGGTAAACACAAGGAGTGTGCAGGTGACTGTCAAAGTCCCAAGATTAAGAAGGAAAGTGCTAGGCGTGTGCTAGAGGCCAATTATTTCAAGTACTAAATCTCAGGAGAAAAAGTGCGGGTGCCGAGAGGGCACAAGAAGTCTTCTGGAGGAACAAAGGGATTGAACCCCTTGAAGTAAGAGCAATTGAAAGCTCAGGAGAAATCATGCAAGTGTGTGCCAAAGACCAGTCCATCTTTCAGACTGCAGAAGAGCAGAAGTGTGCACCCACACTTCATCCGATGTGTTGAAAAAATATCAGTAGAAGTAGTGTTTTCCAAAACACAAGAAGAGGTCAAGGAGTCAGCCCTACAAAGAAGAAGATTCAAAGGCCAATCCTTTGATAATTTGAGAAATGATTCATCGGAAGGAAAGAAAAGCAGCAACAGAGGAGGAGAAAGATACAACAGTCGTTTGATTGGCTGTAATATTTGATATGGGTTATTATATCAACCCTATATAGGAGGAGGAACATGCAATAGTGGAGGATAGATCCTAGCCGTTGGACTTGAGCACAAAGATCAACAATCATTAGACCTAGGTAGGTAGCGCAGATGATAACCGTTAAGTCCTTTGGACTTCGCCACTTCAAAAAAATTGAGTTGTGGTTGAAAGCGTAGGAGAAATTGCCAAATCTCTGAAATCCTGGAGTAGATCCTAACCGTTGGCATGAAGGCCATGTGTTAGTTGATTGCGAATAGTTCAGGAGTCCGATAGTCTGAAAGGAAATAAAGTGTTGTTTCTAGAGTAGGAAGAAATCCCAAAGGCCTGAAGCCTAGAGCATATCTTGACCATTGGCGTCAGGATTACCTGTCCACAGATCCCAAGACTTTAGAGATTTGGCACTCCAAAGGAATTTGGGTGTAAGTTGTTTTGGGTTAAGAATATCCGAAGGCTAAATTCCATATCGACCATCCATTGGAGTGGATGCATGGACCATTGATCGAGACCCTTCATGTGTTCGAAGTTCGACACTCCAGAAGGAAGTGTGGTTCAAGGCATGAAAAGCTCCGAAGCCCACAGTAAACATACTTCGTCGATCTGAGGCAGGCATCAACCATCTGATTTGCAAGTTTGGAGTGCATGTATTTGGTGGTATTGCCTATTTAAATGGGGAAGAATCCCAAACCCCAGATCCCCGAAGTTACTGTGATCTATAGATATTGGTGCAGAGTATGAACCTTTGATCCCATACCTATCCAAGTGTTTGCCAATTCAATGTTCATAGGGATTGAATTGTTATATTGTGAAAACCCCCAGAGCGTCGAAGTAGATCACTTCATTTGGCACCTGGTTCTATCCCACAGTCACATGCGATTTCCTTCAGAGAAAAAGAGCTAGCACTAGAATTTGATAACAAAGGTAAAAGGGGGCTTAGAGAAAGCACCCATGGGTGTTTTTGGGACATGGACAAGGAAATTAAGGGCTTGTGTGCATTAATATAGGATCCAAAATGGATATGGGAGCTGATTCAGATCCTACGTGAATGATCTTAGACCATGAGGTCACACGAGCCCTGGGAGGTGATGGGGATTTTCATAATATCTCCTCCTGTGTCTTGGGACACATTTCCTTAGTTAATTTGAAATGTCTAGCCAAAGGTGTGTTGATTTTTAAATAATCTAGGCTTAAGCATGAAGTTCATTCCATTTTATCATTTTACTTAAACCATAAACAATTTTGTTGCAACAACCAAGATCCCAAGAAGAAACACCATGCATAAGTACAAAAGAAGTATCATGGGAAACCCTTCTCAACAAGGGAGGAAAACCCAACCAATCCTTTGCTATATTCTTCAAGAGAAAGACCTCCATCACCAAGAAAACCTAGCACACAAAATGGTTCTCACAAACCCTAGAATACTAGCGCCCAAGAGAGGTGCACACTTTTCCCAAGAATATGTACTTTCTAAAATTTCCAAACTCACACTTAAGATATGATTCCTCAATTGGGAATTTACATTTACTTATATTAGGATGAAGATATAATTGATAATAACCATATTAATTATATTTTACATTAAGGTGGGACCGACCTGTACCCTTTACATTACAGTTAGGGTTATAGGTAAGTATGACTCTTGAAAAATATACCAAGGGATCTCATACACCCACTAGTGCTCAACCACTAGGGGAACATCCATAGGGATGTCCATATATCTATCTCACTGCGTATCACAGGAGAACCACACTCACTAGTGATCAACCACTAGGATCACATTCACTTGTGCTCATCCACAAGAACGTCCAACTCAACAGATGTTCTTTCCCACTTCATTACATAGGAGAGTCATGGAGTTCATCATATCAACTCTTTTATCAGAGGAGGCTAATACATCGTCTTTATCTCTGTCTCATAACGATGCACCCAACTCATGGGAATTCACACGTTCACCTTGTGCTCAGCCACAGGCACATCAAAATCAACGGATCTCCTTTCTCACTGCGTTACACAGGAAAATCATCTATATTTTTTCTCAACTCTCTGTAAAGAGTAGGCCATCACTACATTCTAGTTTTTTCTCATATAGGAACCACACACCCAAGTCATGGGCTCTCTCTCTCAGATTGACTCAATTTTTCTGTGTCCCGGATGATGTCTCACGCAACTATAATCATCAACACTCCCTCTCAGCTAGGGAGGCATTCTCCATTAGGCCAAGTCTCGCACATAAGTACTCGAACTTTGTCTTGGCTATAGTCATCAACACTCCCTCTCAACTAGAGAGGTATTATTCACCGAGCCATTTTGGTGAAGGTGTTTGCAATCTATTCATGTGTAGGAATGTACGACATATGGACTACTTTCCTCTGCATCATGTCTCTGAAAATGATATTTTATCTCAACGTGTTTCGATCTATCATGAAAGACACATTTCTCAAATAGATTCACAAAGCTCTGGTTATAATCATAGACTCCATCTCATGATAAAGTAAATTTGTCAGAATTTTATGAAGCCACACTGCTTCGCACACTCAATGATATGTAATATTCTTCTGTGGTATTCAAGGCCACAGAGCTTTGTTTCTTGCTGCACCAAGAAACCATGACAAGCTTCATGGTAAAAAAACAACTGGATGTTCTTTTTCGGTCCACTGTACTCTCTTCTCAATCTGTATCGACATATCCTACAAACTCAAGTTCACACTGAAGCCATATCTCATGCCATATTCAATTATCCATCTTATATATTTCAATACATGCTTTACTGCTATCTAGTGAATCTGTCTTGAATAACTCATGGATTGAATAAGAACATTCACTGCATAACATGAATTAGGTATGGTGTTAACCAGATACATCAATGATCCAATCAGCTGTGGATCAATCTCATCTGAATCATCGTCATTCATTTTCTTCAAATCCATCATGGTGGTTTTTCATTCTGTCATACTAAACTTCTTTAATATTCCCACTGTATGTTTTCCTTGACTCAGGAAAAATCTCATCGATCCTCAGTCATACTTCTTGTCCCAAGAAGTAGTGTATCATACTCAGATCCTTCATCTCAAATCAGAAGACAAATCTTACTTGTATCCAACAACACGACTTCTTGAATCGTCCATATTGCTTAAAAAAAAAAAATTCCTAGCCAATCCCGGGATGTGTAGAACACCAGGGAGTGTTCTAATCTTACCATCCATGATATTCAAATTGATTTTTCCTCATCCTATGATTTTCCACAAGAATGGTTTGTTTACCAGGGACTTAGACTGATATAAATCCCCTAAATTATTCCATATTTCTTTGGCTTTAGATTTCACTAACACATTCGGTAATACTCAATCTAAGAAACACAATCGAATTGTGCTCTTTTCCTTCTGATCTAAATTTTCCCAGTCTTCTGTTGATGTTATTGTAGGTGTAGTACCTGAATCCATAGTGACCCATTGATCTTTTCCTACCAACAAATCTTCCATCTTTAGCTTCCACAACTCAAAACATTTCCCATTAAATTTCTCAATTTTTTTTTGAATTAATCACCATTTATTTTCACCACAAGAATCAATACCATAGATCTCCCAACGTAACAACATTTATCATAGAATAGAGTCAAACCCTTAGTCACAAAGGAATCCCCTTGAATCCAGTAACTGCTTTGATATCAAATGCAAGTTTTAAAACTTTTAAAGTAATGCAATGCACACACATATTCTTAAAAAACTGAAAAATAAAACAATTTCAATCACACAAATACATAGATATTTACCCTGGAAAACCAAACTGGAAAAACCAACAACTTGTTTATAGTCGCACCTCTAATTCTTATTCATCATCACTCAACTTCATTGTTTACAAATATATATATATATATATATATATATATATATATATATATATATACACACGATCCCATGGAATCCAAAACCCCTAATCCATTGACTTGGATTAGACTACAACCCTAATTCCATAACCAAAATTAGAAAACCATGGGTGTTATCGGACAAATCGGTAGGTGCGGACACTAACAGATCTCCTTAGATCCACCTGGATCTAGAAAAAAACAAGACATGACACGACTCTTTCCCTAAGTTGTAGTCATTGAATCTACTAAAGAGAAGGGATAGGTGACATACCTTGATATCGCTTCCTTAGGTCTCTTTTGTTCCCACTTCACTCCAGTGCTCTCGTGAATTCAAGTCCAAGACAACACAAACCAACCAAATTGAAGATAACAAAGTATATTCAATGTCAACTTATGCATATGATCAAGGAGTTACACAATAAAGTAAGAGTGACTTTATGGGAAAGGGACATGCCGCTGTATCATATTAATTGAAAGTATAAGATACAACCTGATCGCCTTGATGTTTCCATCTTCCTTTTAGTGACCCTTGGTTCCAACACACACACTTTCTCTATACTTGCATGAAGAAGATCTAATTTCTCTTGATAGACCAAATAGAGTTTTCAAGCTTTTGTCCAAGCAGGGTTCTTCACACAATTCTTTCACCAATTCTTCATTCAATCTTGCTTAACCTTTTCCATGAGAAACCTTTCAATATATAGGATAAGGAGAGATGGTTACATGGATGAGGATGATCCCATCAAATCTGAGAAGTCAGTAGAATGACAACCATGCGAATGCCAACTCATTTTCTAGAATATTCCCTTCTAGAACCCTCGAGACCTCTTCTCCTTTCCCATCTTAAAAACAAGTTCGCACCTTATATATGGAGCAGACTATGAGAATTTCACACCCTAAGTGTGGGTGGCCTGCAAGAATGAAGGATTCTCGCACCCTAGACCATAGGTATCCTACGTACTCATCTTAAAAATATGTTTTTTGGAAGAAGACATGAGCCACTTTTCTCAAGCAAAAGGTCTTTGTTGGGAGCCTGAATACATCACTGTTGAGACATCACCATAGTGACCAAAATCATGTGTAATAGAATTCCCCCCAAAGTATGAGGCCAGAACTTGTGACAACCAAAAAAATTTGTAAATTGCGTGTGTGTGTCAGAAACTAGGAGTGCACCTAATCGGAAACCTGCAAACAACCAATCATTTGAAGAATATAATACCAGTTATGAGGTAGGCATTCCCATAGTCAGATCATAGATGGATGACATCATGAATGTAGGTCATAGCCACCAATCATACACCATGGATCCATGCTGTCAAAATACTGCATAGCCACCAGGAATACACTGTGGATTTATGCGAGAAGACTTAAATTAAGACAACATAGCCACATGACATACAAAGTGGATCTATGTGACGATGCAAATCATACATACTCCATCGCAACTTATATAAAAAAGATGAGACCCAGGGTCTTCAAACCTGTCACCTGAAAGTACGAATCTAGCCATGCGATTACATGTGTTAAAGTCAAACATGGTAGAAACCACTTGATTACCGATCATTGATGAAACCATTAACAAGTGCGAGGGAAATCACCATTAACGTCAATGAATCTCAAGGTACACTAGTACAATCCAACGAATGTGAATAAATGAGCTGAGGTCGAACACTCGAAAAAACCTCCCGATCAGGGGTCAATAATGAAAAACCACTGTCGAAAGCGAGGAAACTTGCCATTGAGGCATGCAAGTTCCAAGGTACCAGATAATTTCTAAGTCTTGTTTCTAGATAATGAGTTGGAGTCAATGAAACAAGACTCGTCACAAGAGGGCCTTGATGTATCCCCCATCAATGACACGAAATAAGTAACAGACTTTGAGGATGAAATAGAGTATGAATATAGGTTGAAACGGACACAGGGAAGGCTGACATAGTAAGAATGGACAACTATAAATGGTCGACTCAATAGAGGACTTGGATGAACTTCTCTTGAACATATGAATGACATGACCAAGGACTTGGCAGCACTGACTCAGAGACGACCCAGGAGATGACCTTGTAGCAAGTCGAATGAGAGACAAATGAATTTCCCAAACCGAATTCAAATGATGAATAGGGGGTGTCATGTTCAAGAGCGATGCTTACTGCCATTAATATGGATACGAAAACACATCCCTTTCCCAAAATTTCCCCCACCATTTTTGGCGAGTACCTCTTTATTTTTACGCAAGCTTGAGGAGGATAACATATGCTTGTTGATGTAAGCCCATCCTTCGGATGAGTCCCTCAGAGTATGTTTAACGAACCCTATGAAGGAGTGGCTCGGTCCCATTACGGGTCTTTCGATGTTTGTTTAACGAGTCCAAAGATAGAAAACTCGGGGTTTTTTCATGTTTTGAGAGTCTGAAAAACACTTAAAGAGAACTCTCTCAGTTCCTTTTTCGTAAAATAGTTCGACAGGACCGAAAAAGTGATAAACTATGACCCATCGAATGTTTTGTTCAGATACATTTATGAGCGTGAACAGAACAAGGTTTCTCAACCATATTTTCATTTTAATGGAGCGTGAAAAGAGCTTAAAGGATACTCCTTTGCATTCGTCATTTTTGTGTTACCATGACGAGTACAAAAAGATGAGAAAAGTATACTTGGTTATGTTCTCATGTATTTTTTAGCACGAGAATGAACAAAGACTGAGCTCGAGGTTTTTTTAAAAACCCTAAAAAGCAGTCGTATATGTGACAAAAAAGAAGAAACATCCATACTCCTTCGTGTGGACTTCAAAGTTGCTATATTTGCAAAAAGTCACACTCATAGGACTATTAGGCATTAGGTTTTATAGACAAAACAATATAAAAAAAAAATGGTAAAAAGTGAATAAATATGGGTAAAAAGGGATTTTACCATTTTTATTGTGATTTTGCCAAAAACTTTTCCCAATACACCTCATTTTCCCCCAAATTTCGTTGCTCGATAGAGGGAGTCACAAGCAACCATTTGGCGAACTGTCTCCGCCAACGAGGTAAGCTCTTGATCTTCTACCTTTTCCATGGTTTATGTTTAGTTTTCATTGGCAATTCTCAGAGTTTTAGGTTCATTTTAGGGCCACAACTTGCGCCCCAGAGTTCTCGCAGGTTGGCCATGCGGGACCTGCGAGAATATAGGATTCTCGCAAGCGGCCTTAAGGGCACCTGCGAGAATCTTGCACTCTGCTAAAGGGGCACCTGCGGGGGCCGAAAAATGAAATTTAAATTTGTCTATTTCTCAATAAAAATTATGCCAAGGTTTGAAATAAGTTACCGACCCTTCTCTTATGGTTCTTATGTAGGCATTTGACCATCACAATGCTAGAGTGGCGAGAAATAGAACACGAGGAGGATGATTCCATTGCCGGGAATGACTCGAGTACCATCACTGCCCTCTGAGACTCTGGGCTCTTGAAATCCTTCAGAATTTTGGGCATGAGGGCCAAACTTAGATTGTTGGAATACCTGGTTCATATGTGGGATGTGGACCAACAGTTGTTTCACGTGGGAGTCCACACATTGACCTTAGATATTGAGGATATCTATTTTCTAACATGGTTATCACGGCGTGGGTACCATGCTAGCTTGACTGGTGGCCGAGGCGGCAGACTCCCTATGAGTGAGTATTTTCACCAATACTATGTTCCTAAGGAAAAAAGAAGCAAGTGCAAGGTTTCTATTTGGGGGGTCCAAGACTTGACCCTGTGAACCATCTTGTTCACTATAGAACACATGGCTAGGAGTGTATATCTACACATGGCTCTCCAGAGCTACTTCCAATATTCCATAGAGTGCATAGAGCCTCGAGTCTTCAACTGGTTGGATGCAGTTCTCCACAGTATGAAGAGGCAATTGACGAAGTGCAGAAGGGGCAACTTGAAGCAGTTTGGGTACGGATCACTTTTGGTGTCCTTCTTCCTCAAGAGGGTCCCATTGCTAAGTTTATAGGTTGATTGGGTTTTACCAGCCCCACAGGACTCGAGGATGCTGAGGTGGTGCAACCTCATGGCTTGACACGTAGCTGGGCCCATCATCAAGTGCAATGATTCATTTTTTGACTGGTTGTGGCCCCAGATGCTGATGATTGATGACTACGCATATCCTAGTTTGGATTTTCAAGGGAATCTAGATTTTACCCTACCTGAGGATGCTCAGTGGGGTGATTTAGGTAAGAAGGACACATTTTGTTCTTTTTAAATGTTTTTGTAATTTTTATCATATGGAATGTTTTTGTGTTTATCCAAGAACTAAACAAAACAATCTCTTTTTGATGACACATATGTGGGGCCATATCGACCTCTGGGAACTTATCCTATTCAACAGCAAGGAGAGGTGGCTCCAGTTGTGAGATGGGATGTTGAAGACTACGAGGCAGTGAGGCATAACTTAGAGGGGTTGACTGCTAACATCCCAGATATGGCTATCAGGGAGATCCCTAGACGTTACCAGCGCCATTCTGTGGGGGTGTTCGAGTCTATCAGTCGACTGCTTCGTAGGGTGGCCTGAGCAGTCGTGTGTTATTGTGAGTGTCATCCGTGACACTATTTTGTAGAAGCCACGGGCTTCGTATTTTTGAGGTTTTGGTCCGTGGACATAAAATTTTTGTAAAAACTTTTGATCATTATTTACATATATACAGCTTCTACCGGCTTATCTTGTGTTGTGTGATACGTGTGATGTGATTGGTTTATAAATGACCCAAATTTCTATCTAATGCATCCGTCAATGTATTTAGACATCTAGGAATGTGCTAATACTCAATATAATCAAAGTAACGTTCCAAGAGGTGAATTCGTAAATATACCCGTAATAAAGTAGGACTTTGAATAGCATAGACATTACTTAGCTATAGTACTACTAGCTGTGAATCGAGTCGTACAACCAGGTGGTGGATACCGAGTGAAATAACATCAATCAAAAATTCGATGATGACGCTATACTCTACAATATTGTTGGTCGCATGACTAAGACACACACCTCGTAGAGTGATAAGTTCATTTGTAGGGGCATAAATTTCCCAAGCAATAGAAGCAAGGTTCTGAGTACTACTGCTAGCGCCATCAGCGAAGCCAATGTGGGGTAGGGAAGACTCTGACATTTGGAAACCAAACACAATGTAACATAATAGGTCGGGGGCAAAGACCAGATAATGAAAAAGCATACTACAGTAACACACAAGAAGTATGATACAATAAAATACAAGCACTCATGCACATGTGATCTTAGGCATAGTACTTCTTTAAGTACAACCCATTTTTGGGTTCACTCAAAGGGATACCGTCGTAGTCCACTAACTCATAAGCTCTTTTCTCCAAAAATTGTCCAATGATATAAGGACCTCGCCACATAGCTTCGAATTTTCCTGCTCCTAGCATATATCAATCTTGTTCGTAAAGGAGAACCAGATCACCTTCAGAGAAAACGTGAGGCTTGACATGTTTATCGTATTGGGCTTTGACGTGTTTCTTTTGGGATTCTATGATTAGGGTGGCGTCACAACGAGTTTCGTCTAATTGCATGAGATACAATAGACATTCTTCTTCACCAGAAGTGTTTGGGAGGAGTTCGACGATTAGTTTTAGTGAGGGTATCTCACAATCAATCGACAGGATGGCTTCTAGACCATAGACTAAATGGAATGGTGTAAGCTCGGTAGCATACTTAATGGATGTCTGGTAAGCCTGCAATGCTAAAAACAACATCGTGTGCCAACTCATTTTGTGAATCCCTATCATTCGTCGAAGCATGGTAATGAGGACTTTGTTAATTGCTTCGACTTGGTCGTTGGCTTGTGGGTAATAAGGTGTTGAGTTTTCATGGCAAAGACCCAATTTTTCAATGAGTTCGGACATCATGAAGTTTCTAAAGTGGTTTCCTTGATTAGTGACGATAGCCTGAGGAACACCAAAATGAGCTATGATGTGATTGAATATGAATAATGCTGCGGTCTTTCCGGTGTTGTCAAATGTCGGCATCGCCTCGACCCATTTCGTAAAATAATCTACGGCTACAATAATGTATCCATGCCCCTCGACTGAGTGAGGGTGACATGTCATGAAATCGATAACCCATTTCACAAAAGGACCAACGGAGACCACAGGATGAAGAGGAGAAGGGTGTGACTATATTTTATTGTTGTAGGTCTGGCAAGCGTGGCATTTTTGGACGACAATTATACAGTCGTTAAATAAAGAAGGCCAAAAATACCCTGCTTTCAAGATCTTCTGGGTAGTAGCATACCCAGACATATGACCACCACAAGCTCCAAAATGGCAGTCATTTAGGGCTTTCTCGGCTTTGTCAAATGTGAGGCAGCTTCAAAAAATAGAGTCAATCTCATGACGATAAAGAGTATCACCGAGGATAATATACCGACGGGCTTGGTAGCGTATTCGATGACAGTCAGTACTTGAAAAATGGGGCTCGAAAGTCTGGTTTCAGAGATATATGATGATATTTTCATACCAAAGATCAAAGGAACTAATCAAGAAAAGGGATTCATCAGGTAATGAATCGGCTGCTACATTTTCCATCTCAGAGTAGGGAAAGTTGCATATCAACTCGACAAACACTAAGTATTTCTTGGACTTAGCGCGTTCGAATTCTAAGTCAAACTCCTAGAGTATCATGATCCATTTGGAGTATTCCCCCCCCTAGCAGTTGACGTGTAAGAATGTGTTGCATAGGGTTTCAGTTAGAAATTACCATAGTCTTGCGAGAGAGGATATAGTGCCAGAAACGTTGAACTTCTTGGACGACTGCCAAGGCTAGTTTTTCAACATGTAAATACTTGGTTTCGGTAGGTGTAAGACTTTGAATCAAGTAATAGATGACATGTTCATCATGAGAATCATCCTCCTGGATGAGAACCATAGCGATGGTGTAGTCTGAGGCTACGAGGTAGAGGAAATAATCGCGACTATAATCAGGTGGGAAGAGAAGTGGGGTACATGTCAGAGACAGTTTCAAAGATTCAAAAGCTTTGTTGGTAGTGGTATCCCATACGAACTCATACCCTTTCTTGAGTAGTCACGTAAATCCAATAGTTAGCTCGACATAGTTTGGGATGAAATGACGAAGAAAGTTTGCCTTCCTTTGAAAACTTTGTAACTGGTGAAGTGAGGAAGGAGGAGGGAGATTGAGAATCACCTTGACCTTCAAAGGATCTTCTCAGATGCCTTGACATGAAACAATAAATCCTAGAAGTTGGTCGGATTCTACGCAGAAAACACGTTTGTGAGGATTCAAGCATATATGATAAAACTGACATCGAAGGAAAATGGCTCAGAGGTGTATTGGATGATCAAAAAGACACATGGAATGGTTGGGTAGGTCGTCTAGATATGGCTGCATGATTTTCTTCATATCATGGAAGGTGTAAGACATAGTGCACTGAAAAGTTGCGCCAACATTTTTTAAACTGAAAGGAAGTTTCTGATAGGAAAAAGTGCCCCAAGGGCAAATAAAAGCAGTTTTGTGTTGGCCCACGGGAACGATATTGATTTGATTATATTCAAAGAAACCATCCATCAGAGAGAAGATTTCACTGCTGGCACAATCATCGACGATCTGGTCAATGAAGGGGGTAGGAAAGTTGTCTTTAGGACATGCTTTGTTAATATCCCTATAATCAATGCACACATGGATTGTGCCTTGTTTCTTGTTGATTGAGACGATATTGGAAACCCAGTCAATGAGAGCCACCAAGTAAATAAAGATGGCTTTGAGAATTTTCTCGACTTCAATCTTGATAGCGGCCGCTTTACGTGGGTGGACCAAACGAAGTCATTGCCAAACAGGTTTAGCATATGGGTATGTCTTGATCTCATGTATCACAATGTTGGGGTCAATACCCAACATTTATTCATAGCTCTAGGCGAAGACATCACAAAATTATTTGAAAAGTGACTTGTAGGTGACAATTTCGTCAGGGGAACATGAAGCTCCGATATGCACATTTTCGACAATTCCAGGTTTTATGGATATGTCGAGGGGGATGGTGGGTGAGATATTACTTAAGTTCCCTTCGTAAAACACATAGTGTGTAGCGTCGAGAACAGTGTAAATGACGACAACGGTCGACGGGGTCGAGATCCATTGGTAACCCTCGATGGTGTGTTGTTCCAGGAAGAGGATGGAACGATGATGTCCATTGTCCTAGGGGGTGTCTTCTAGAATAGACATAATCATCTCGTCCATGGGAAAAATGACACGGAAAGGATCTGGAGATAAATCACCAAGAGAGGGGGTAGAAGGGGTTTTTGATTGAATGGCTTGATAGGCGAATTCCACTGGGCTCAAAGGCATTTCGTCATTGTAATGAAGATGGTCACTGGGGTTGGGTACCATACATGGGTCATGAGACGTTGGGATTCTGTGAATAGAGGTGGAGATCATGTTGATCGAGGTGAAAAACGGATGTGGAACATCGGGTGGTGGGATGGGGAAGGTACCCATTAACAAGGAGTCTTTAAGAAGACCCACACCAATGTTCTCGTATTCGGGGGGGTGGTTTGGCAATGAATGATATGTTGCTGGTACATGCATTGAAGTTAAAGAAGGCTAATTGGTTGACGGTAATTACCTTTCCTTGATGTGTGAAATGTACGAAACAGAAAAGAGTCGACACAACTGCGTGCATGGAATCAATCTAGCTACGACCAAGTAGAAGGTTGTAATTGAGAGGAGCATGAAAGACCTCCACTTCAACTTGGACCATTTTTCCTTCTAACGTAATCAAAAATGAAGGGAGGATACCGTAAGGCTTAAAACTGGATCCATTAAAGTCTTTGAGCGTGTTGTGGGATTCAGTCAAAAGAGGAGATTCGATGGCTTTCCAACATGTAATGGACATGACACACGTCGAGGCACCCTCGTCGATAACTGTTCTACAAATATTTTTGTCGGAGAAAATAACTTGTATTTGGAATGTGAGTTGAGGGGGTAACCTTGGAATGTGATATTCCAAGTCAAATATTATTAAATTCGTATCCGTAGGGTCGATTCCTTTGATATCTTTCAACAGTGCCTTCCATTGTATAGGACAACTCTAGAGGACTTCGAGGGATGAGATCACGGATGGTGCTCGGGCCAAATCTTTGACAATACTGTAGTTCTGGGCATCACGTGCATGGGGATTGAAAGCCAATTTTTGAACAACACCCTTTGGAGGAGGGCGAAGTACTATATCGAGGCTCGATCGTTCGAGATGAAGAGGACCATTGGTAGGTGGATTCGTAAGATATGGTTGGACCAATGAAGGAGGTATCCAATCAACCTTCTCTTTGGAGGAATAATAATCTTTGGCTCAAGTGGTAAGTGTGATGTCATTTTGCTTGGAATCTCCTATACACATTAAGACATAGGATGTATTGGAAGGGGTAGGCTAGTCATGAATGACCAATTGGGCCCATTGTTGAGAAGGGAAGGGTTTTGACAATACGACCGGAGCGGGTGGTTTCATGGTCCCTTGAAGGAATTTAGTAACCTCGGCTTGTCGTGGACAATCCTTAGTGTAGTGATCATCACCATAGATAAGACATGGGTATCGGGGTTTTCTCTTATCGCTATCATCAACAGGTGGTGTTTTGGTTCTCTCTGCTTGTGAATTATTTTTTTCCTCCTTATTCTTACCCTTTCCCTTTCTGGATTTGTTTTTACCAGTGGGGGTAGATTGAACAACATTTACCTCAGAAGTCTTGCCAGTGGGAGGGGTAGGAGAAAGAGCATTTTGAACATTAGAAGAAATGGGTTTGGGGTTGTTGCTAGAGGTTTGGACGGAATGAGGTTGGGCATGGAAAGTGCCAATCACATCATCGACTGCATGAGAAGCAGAAGGAGTAGTTGAAGTGGTGGAAGTAGAAGGACGAGGCGCATCAGGGAGTAAGTCTTAAAGAGTACTCATTTGTGAGTAAACGAGGTCAAGGTATTGAGCACGACTAATGACCCGTTCTTCCGTGACAACTCCACCCATGGTGATGTCATGACCAATTTCGTTCACAAATGATTTCATAAACCACTCTACCACCAACTGATTGGGAAGTTTGAGTTTGATGAGACGTCATCTCCGTCGCCACTCATGAATGTGGTCGGAGATATGAGTGGCTTTGGTTTGTTTGAAAGAACTCAAAATCTCAGTCCTTGTTTCATAGCGGATCGGTAACTAGTAGTGGGTGAGGAAATCCATAGCGAGGATGTTGAAGTCGGTGAAGAAAACTCATGGTAATTCTATATACCACTTCGTGGCGGAACTCGTGAGGGTTCGTTGAAAAAGGCATAAACGAATAGCAAGGAGTTGTATGAGCACCAAAGGTGAAAAGTCATTACATGATTGTTCAGGTCCTCTCTCGGTTTAACATCGAATTTAGGGATGTTGGATGGTAGTTTGGCTGGTATGGTGGGCCATTGAGGAGAGTGACGGATCGGATCATTTAAAATCCTTGACAGATCCGGGAGGTCTAGGGTGGCTAAGAAAGGTAACTGTCTATTCACATGCGGGTACTAGTGACTTTGGGGAGGGAGTCCCATCGAAAAACCAGTGGGACCATAAGCAGTCTACATATAATGCGAGGATCCGGGTAGATTCGGTTGTTGGTGTGGAGGCAAGTAACTCATAGGGTTGTACCCTTGAACTGGGGCATGGGGTTGAGCATTTGAGCCCCAAATAGGATTAGATGTACCTGGATATGGTTGGCCTATGCTAGGGGGCATGATAGAGTTCGTTTGAGGCTGTTGCCCCCCAGTCGGTGGAGGATTATATTGTATAAGATTATTCCAATACTGGGCCAAGGATGGAGGTATGTTTTTCCCTCCAATCAGGGGTTGTGTCCCAATTAGGATTTGTCCTGTAAGGGGGGGGTTGAGTTTGGCCTCCTTGGTGAAATTGTCCACCAACAAGAATCTGGTAACTAGGTGTGAAAGACGGGATGGTGCTGCTAGGATCAATGTCTTCGATAGAGGATGGAGGAGGTCCTCTAAAAGGGGGTGGAGGAAGTGTCGGAATGAAACTGGGAAGATGGTGCCCAGAAGGTGTGGGACCACCAAGAGTTCTGGATGTGATTTGCGTAGGCGCGGGAATAGAAGCATTCAATGCACAATATCTGGGTGGAAGTGTTGGGGTGACTTTGGGCAAAAGAAGTGTGCCAATGGGGGCTTGGATAGCCACAGTAATCCTAGTGTGAGGACTCATGGTATCTATGTAATGGACCATTTGTAGAGGAGGAGTCAAGATGTGGTCAACTCACAGAGCTTCTGTACCAGGAAAATAATAAGTAGTAGTAAAAGGTATTGCGTCTGGATTAGATGTTTCGGGCAACTCAAGTGTGATAGTGATATCAACGCCTGCTCCTGAGCCAAAGAGATCTCGTCTAAAAATGCCAGTAGTCCAAAAAGGGTCTTAACCCTCAAGTCCTAGGAAAGGTCCAGTTGGTGATCCAAAAGATTGAACAACTAAGGCTCCAGAATAATTCACTCGCACAATACGTTGCTCGGAGTCGGGATGAATTCAGAATTCCTCTTGAGAATTGGTAATTCAGAACCATTCTAAAGAGTTAGTTCTTTCCACTTGTGGAGTGGAAACGTCTTGGAATTCACTCTGTTGAGGAGAGCCCTTCGGTGAGTTGGTAGGAAAGGGTTGAGAACCTTCCATATTTTCTAGGGGTAAGCCTTGCATTCTATGTGAACAGCATGGAGGGTCATGTTTGATTGAGTTAGAAACTTACAAAGGAAATTCTATGGTCAACTTGGGTGAAAAGACAACATGCGCTAGTAAAAATCTAGGAAGAAAAACCAAGCAAACAAGACCTTATAATTCCGAAGTCACTAGTTGGTGATGAAATCCAACGTCACAACGATGAGACAAGAAGGGGCTGGGCTAGGGTGGAAAAGTTATGTTGATGACCTGCTTAATGGACTTACACCCTGGTGCAAGCTCCCACACATAATCGTGGGTATACCCTCCAAGGAGCTCAAGTGAGTTTGCCCAACGTCGATTCCGGGTACCATGAAGACCTACCCCTTCATAGTCACCTTGTGTAAGGCCCTAAGAAGATAGGCTACTAAGGTTACCACCACCAACAATAATGCCTGGGGGAATAGTCGACAGTCCGATCCACATGCAAGGGCAGGGTATCTAGCCCAAAATCAGCTTGAGAGGCTTCCACTCATCATTGTGGGTATACCTCCAAGTGACCCCCATAATACGTGCAATCTCTACACCGATATCAACAAAGCAGGGTGAGTAACTCTGTCAATCTCGATGCAACCTCAGGTTTGACCCTTGTGTGAGAAGGGCTTCCCAGGACAAAATGCTGCAAATGGAATTTGACACTCCTTATCACAAGATACTATTGTGTGTTTTGTTCTTTGGAGAGTGTTTCTCATTGCCTATTCCAAATCTCTAGCCTAGCTAATGTTGGTGTAAAATATCCCTAGAAAAAGTTACTAGTTAAATTTTAAAATTGCGCAATATTATTAAAGGCTGTTGTTACTCAAAGAAGACAGAAATGAAACCGATGTTATGTGAGACTCTGGCCCAACAATGTATAGATAGGAATGAATGATACAGATTTTTTGTTCGATGAATCTTATTTACAGGAGGGAAAGAGGAGTTTTCTGGAACAATATGAACTACGATGTATGATCTTCTCTGAAATGCAATATCAATCAATCATGAACAATGAAAATTATCTATTCGTTCTATTTCAACAATTGAATGCCAATATTTTCGAATAAAAAGTTGCTTAAAAAAGAGAAAATGTCTTTAATTTTTTATTAGAAACCAAACAACAGTGGTGGAACTAAGAAAAAGCAAGCAACCAATGAAAAAGAAATACCCAACAAACACCCAAACTAATATATCAATGAAGACAAAAATAACAAACAAACAAGACTAGTCTCTTCAAATGCATATGGATAACAATTTTCCAAGTAATGAGCAATTGAAAAAGACAATTAATCCCAACTTTTAAACCGATCACTGGCTCCCAACCAAACAAGTACTCAGATTTCAAAACCAGAGATTATATGCTTGTTAAGAAAAGGTCAAGACATAATAGTTGAGAAAAAATGAACAAGAAGAGCTTTCGATTTCTAAAGACTACTCATTCATGAAATTCGAAGTCAAGAAATAATCAATCACTGGCCAGAGAAGTTCTTTTCAGACACACATACAAATTTGGGCATCCGGGGATACAAAAAAACTTAATCCAAAACATTTGCTAATGGGTTCGCAGGCTGGCAGTGGTGTACAGTGCAAGAATCAAGGATTCTCACAGGCTAGCAGTGGTGTACAGTGCGAGAATCAAGGATTATCATAGACTGGCAGTGGTGTATAGTGCGAGAATCAAGGATTCTCGTAGGCTAAACACAGGTAGAGTGCGAGAAGTTCGCACTGAATTACAAAGCAGGATGCAGACTATAGTGGTTCTCATAGGCTACAGAAGGGTGCAGTGCAAGAAGGCCTGAAACTAAGCAAAATTTTGGAAAATGGCAAAATTTTTGAAGGAAATTTTGGACCTAGAGAGTCTATCAGGGTCTCCTCAAGAATCATAGATTGATGGAAATGAAAAATGGTAAGTTAATAGAAAATGGCCAAGGAAAAACCACCAAAAATGGGTTGCATCCCTAGTGGAGTCACCAATTTTGTTATCGGACAAATCGGTAGGTGCAGACACTAACAGATCTCCCTAGATCCACCTGGATCTAGAACAAAACAGGACAAGACACGACTCTTTCCCTAAGTTGTAGTCATTGAATCTACTAAAGAGAAGGGATAAGTGGCATACCTTGATATCACTTCCTTAGGTCTTTTTTGTTCCCACTTCGCTCTGGTTCTCTCGTGAAGTCAAGTCCAAGACAACACAAACCAACCAAAGTGAATATAGCAAAGTATATTCAATGTCAACTTATGCATATGATCAAGGAGTTACACAATAAAATAAGAGTGACTTTATGGGAAAGGGACATGTTGTTGTATCATATTAATTGAAAGTAGAAGATACAACATGATCGCCTTGATGTTCCCAGCTTCCTTTCATTGACTCTTGGTTCCAACACACACACTTGCTATGTACTTTCATGAAGAAGATCCAATTTTTCTTGATAGACCAAATAAAGTCTTCAAGCTTTTGTCCAAGTAGGGCTCTTCACACAATTCTTTCACCAATTCTTCATTCAATCTTTCTTAACCTTTTCCATAAGAAACCTTTCAATATATAGGAGAAGGAGATATGGTTACATGGATGAGGATGATCCCATCAAATCTGAGAAGTCAGTAGAATGAAAACCATGCGAATGCCAACTCATTTTCTAGAAGATTCTCTTCTAGAACCCTCGAGACCTCTTCTCCTTTCCAAGCTTAAAAACAGGTTTGCACCCTATATATGGATAAGAATGCGAGAATTTTGCACCCTAAGTGTGAGTGGCATGCAAGAATGAAGGATTCTTGCACCCTAGACCATAGGCAGCCTGAGAACTCATCTTAAAAATATGTTTTTTGGAAGAAGACATGAGCCACTTTTCTCAAGCAAAAGGTCTTTGTTGGGAGCCCGAATACATCACTGTTGAGACATCACCAGAGTGACCAAAATCATGTGTAACAATGGGCTAATACACAAATATTCCCATGCACCACAAAACCTCCAAATGCGAAAAATGATAAAAACGAACGCAAAAAAAACCATTTTTTTAGGGTTTTTGCTTCCTTGCAACCCCTAGGACAAGGGGGACTATTGCCCCCCTATCTATTAGAAAAATAGGATCATGGAGCAATGAAATAAAAAAAATGTGGAAATAAAACACAGAAGATACACAATATAATAGAGACATAGATATACGTGGTTCACCCAGTGTCAGCTACGTCCACCAGAGAAATTGTCAGGTCCTTCCTTTTTTATTATCAAGCAAATGAAGGGATACAACCTACAATACACCCGCTATAATTTCCTCTTATTTCTCTCACAGTCTCCTCTCTCATAAGACAATATTCACAATGATACATAATTGCAACACAATTCCCTCATAAAAGAGGGTTTCCTTCTAGGAAAAAAATCCTAACATAACCTCCACTGTCAGATCTTCGACCTTATCATGAACAGTCAAAATTTATTATGAAATTACTATATACATTTACAAGGGAATTTTTCCATTGAGGGATTCTCCCCCAAATCCCCGTCGAGGGATCGCTTTCCCTTCGACCCCACAGGAGGGGCAATCCCCCCCTGCAACCCCCTCACGTGGAGGTGTGTATAGTATTCATGGGGTATAAACACAACTGAAAACAAAGACCTCTGAATTAGGAATATAATCAGGCTCCACAACCAACAATCTCCCACTTGGAGACTAATCACAACAACTCCATTGTTGTTGTACCTACTGGAATATACTCCACCTTGGACCTATAAAATTTCTCATCTTCACCTTCATTCTTGAAGGCCAACTGAAACTTAGTAGGAACTCAATTTCTCCCTAGTTACTCCCTTTGTTAACATGTATGTAAGATTCTGGCTAATGTGTGTCTTTTCCAACTTCAAATGTCCATCTTCCAAGATGGATCGTATGAAATGGTACATGAGTTATATATGCTTAGTCTTTGAATGGAAGGCTGAGTTCTTTGCAATATGAATGGCACTCTCATTGTTACAGTACAAACTGTTATTTTGCTTATTCTTTCCCAATTCATCCATAAACCTCTGTAACCAAATAATTTCTTTACTAGCCTCTGTAGCAACACCATACTCTTCTTCTGTTGTTGAAAGTGCAACAAACTTTTGTAGTTTCAAAATCGAACTTACTGCTTTTCCACCTATAGTAAAAACATACCTTGTGGTGCTCCTCCTAATATATTTATCACCTTCCATATAGGAATCAACATATCCTTGTAGAACAATGTCTAACACTCCAAAACATAATGCATGAGTAGCAGTACCTCTAAAATACCTGAGAATCCACTTTATTGCCTCCCAATCTTTACATGGATTGTTCATATACCTGCTCACAACTCCCACTGCATGTGTAATATATGGTCTTGTGCAAACCATCACATACATCAAGCTACCAATTGTTGATGAATAAGAGACCCTAGACATGTATTATATCTTGATGCATGAGCATCACTTCAACTCAGTAGCGCGTCAGTAACCAGCGCAACAATGCACTAGGAGGGAGCGGATCCCAAGGAGAGAGAAACACCATATTTCTCATTTTTTATTTTAGATCTCAAATTTAATGCAATTTAATATTGTAAGGCTTGAGGAAGGCCGTTTCATTGTATCTATATAGTCTGAATGTAAAGTCGCCTTTAATGGCTGACATGTGGATAGATCTAGATCCAATTCGGACTAGATGTAAACTAAATGTAATTTAATGTAAGTAGGTGGAGGAAGGCTTAAGAAGCCCCTCTTATGTAAAAATATCATTGTATTGAGAATTCAAAAGGATAAGGATTCATAAGAGAGAGAATTAGGAATACGATAGTAGATAAGAGAGGAGAGGAGATAAAGAACTGAGACTTTGTTGCAATCTAGTCTTGTACACATTGTAAAGACCATTCGGTTTAGTATAAAAGCAGATTTCCCTGCATATGAGTTTACATGTGTGTTCTCTTGGTGAATGAATGAATGTTTTTTTTGAATGTGTTTACTGGGTATATTCATGAATGCCATGGATTTATGTATGTTTCCTTTGCAGGAATTGATAGAATTCGCTTTCTGTAGTTTCTTAATGTTCTAGGCTCTCACGGTTGTGCAAGGAGTGCACATTAGAGTTGTTAGAAAACTATAAAAGGCCTGCGCAAGGAATATATTGTGAGTTATGTTAGGATCATTATAGGTGGGCACACAAGAACTATTCATAAGATCAGAAGGGATAGTGCAAGGAGTGCACAAAGCGAGCGCTAGGAGTGCACCTACACTCAACACAGTGTAAATCTTAGAGAGGGGAAGGTAAGAGAAACAAGTGCACAGAGCCAATGCAAGGAGTGCGGAGGCCAAACCACTAACAAGTTTATATAAGATCAATATATATAGTGTGAATTTTTCCAAGCAGATTAGCAAGGAGTGCATAGAAACAACACTTTTTTAAGTGTTGGTCAAGCTTAGGAGGGTAAACACAAGGAGTGTGCAGGTGACTGTCAAAGTCCCAATATTAAGAAGGAAAGTGTTAGGCGTGTGCCAGAGGCCAATTATTTCAAGTACTAAATATCAGGAGAAAGAGTGTAGGTGCCAAGAGGGCACAAGAAGTCTTTTGGAGGAACAAAGGGATTGAACCCCTTGAAGTTTGAGCAATTGAAAGCTCAGGCGAAATCACACAAGTGTGTGATAGAGACCAATCCATGTTTCAGACTACAGAAGAGCACAAGTGTGCACCCACACTTCATCCGATGTGTTGAAAAAATATCAGTAGAAGTAGTGTTTTCCAAAATGAAAGAAGAGGTCAAGGATTCAGCCCTACAAAGAAGAAGATTCAAAGGCCAAGCCTTTTAGAATTTGAGAAATGATTTTTCGAAAGGAAAGCAAAGCAACAACAGAGGAGGAGAAAGATACAAAAACCATTTGATTGGCTGTAATATTTGATATGGGTCATTATATCAACCCCATATAGGAGGAGGAGCATGCGATAATGGAGGATATATACCAACCGTTGGATCTGAGTGCAAAGATCAACCGTCATTGGACCCAGGTAGGTAGCGCAGACAATAACCATTAATTCCTTCAGACTTCGCCACTTCGGCAAAATTGAGTTGTGGTTGAAAGTGTAGGAGAAATTGCCAAAGCTCTGAAATCCTAGAGTAGATCCTAACTGTTGGCATCAAGGCCATGTGTCAACAAATTGCGAATAGTTTAGGAGTCTAACATTCCGAAGGAAATAAAGTGTTGTTTCCAGAGTAAGAAAAAATACCAAAGGCCTGAAGCCCAGAGCGGATCTTGACCATTGGCATCAGGATTACCTATCCACAGATCGCAAGACTTCAGAGATTTGGCACTTCGAAGGAATTTGGGTGTAATTTGTTTTGGGTTAAGAATATTTGAAGGCTATAGTCCATCTCGACCATCCATTGGAGTGGATGCATGGACCATTGATCAAGACCCTTCGCGTGTTCAGAGTTCGACACTCCAGAAGGAAGTGTGGTTTAAGGAGTGAAAAGCTCCAAAGGTTGGAGTAAACATAGGCCGTCGATCTGAGGTGGGCGTCAACCATCCTATTCGAAAGTTTAGAGTGTGTTTATTTGGAGGGCCTATTTAAATGGGGAGCACTCTCGAACCCCAGATCCCCAAAGTTATTGTGATCTATAGATCTTGGTGCAAAGTATGAACCATTGATCCCATACCTGTCCAAGTGTTCACCAATTCGATGTTCATAGGAATTGAAGTGTTATATTGCGAAGACTTCTGGATCACCAAAGTATATCACTTCATTTGGCACCTCGTTCTATCCCACGGTCACATGCAATTTCCACCAGAGAAAAAGATCTAGTGCTAGAATTTGATAATAAAGGTAAAAGGGGGCTCAAAGAAACCACCCATGGGTATTTTTTGGACGTGGATAAGGAAATTAAGGGCTTGTGTGCATTAATATAGGATCCATAATGGATTTGAGAGCTGATTCAGCTCCTAGGTGAACGATCCTAGACCATGAGGTCACGCGAGCCCTGGGAGGTGATGGGGGTTTGCATCATATCTCCTCCTGTGTATTGGGACACATTTCCTTAGTTAATTTGAAATGGCTGGCCAAAGGTGTGTTGATTTTTCAATAAGCTAGCATTAAGCATGCGTTTCATTCCATTTTATCATTTTACTTAAACCATACACAATTTTGTTTCAACAACCAAGATCACAAGAAGAAACACCATGAACAAGTACAAAAGATGTATCCTGGGAAACCCTTCTCAACAAGGGAGGAAAACCCAGCCATTCCTTTGCTATATTCTTCAAGAGAAATACCTCCACCACCAAGAAAACCTAGCACACAAAAGGGTTCTCACAAACCCTAGAAGACTAGCGCCCAAGAGAGGTGCACACTTTTCCCAAGAATATGTGCTTGCTGAAATTTCCAAACTCACACTTAAGATATGATTCCTCAATGGGTAATTTACCTTTACTTATATTAGGATGAACCCATCAACAAAAGTGTCTATTTGCACAATAGTGTCGACCTCTCTAACTCACAATATAATTAATAATAACCATATTAATTATCTTTTACATTAATGATCTATTACATTAAGGTGGGGCCAACCTGTATCCTTTACATTACAATTAGGGTTACAGGTAAGTATGACTCTTGAACAATATACCAAAGGATCTCATACACCCACTAGTGCTCAACCACTAGGGGAACATCCATAGGGATATCCATATATCTATCTCAATGCATCTCACAGGAGAACCACACTCACTATTGATCAACCACTAGGATCACATTCACCTGTGCTCATCCACAAGAATGTCCAACTCAACAGATCTTCTTTCCCACTTCATTACACAGGAGAGTCATATGGAATTCATCATATCAACTCTCTTCTCAGAGGAGGCTAATACATCATCTTTATCTCTGTCTCATAACGATGCACCCAACTCATGGGAATTCACACGTTCACCTTGTGCTCAGCCACAGGCACGTCGAACTCAACAGATCTCCTTTCTCACTGCGTTACATAGGAGAGTCATCTGGATTTCTTCTCAAATCTCTATAAAGAGGAGGCCATCACTACATTCCAATTATGTCTCATATAGGAACCACACACCCAAGTCATGGGCTCTCTCTCTCAGATTGACTCAATTAGTCTGTGCCCTGGATGATGTCTCACACAACTGTAATCACCAACACTCCCTCTCATCTAGGGAGGCATTCTCCATCAGGAAAAGTCTCACACGGAAGTACTCAAACTTTGTCTTGGCTGTAGTCATCAACACTCCCTCTCAACTAAAGAGGTATTATTCACCAAGCCATTTTGGTGAAGGTGTCTGCAATATGTTCATGTATAGGAAGGTACAACACATGTACTTCTTTCCTCTGCATCATGTCCCTGAAAATGATATTTTATCTCAAAGTGTTTCGATCTATCATGAAACACACGTTTCTCAAAGAGCTTCACACAGCTCTAGTTATAATCATAGAATCCATCTCATGATAAAGTAAATTTGTCAGAATTTTATGAAGCCGCACTGCTTCGCACACTCAATGATATATAATCTTATTTTGTGGTATTCAAAGCCACAGAGCTTTGTTTCCTGATGCACCAGGAAACCATGACAAGCTTCATGGTAAAACAACATCTGGATGTTCTCTTCCAGTACACTGTACTCTCTTCTCAATCTGTAAAGGCATATCCTACAATATCAAGTTCACACTGAAGGCATATCTCATGCCATATCCAATTATGCCTCGTATATATCTCAATACATGCTTTACTGCTATCTAGTGAGTCTGTCTTGACTAACTCATGGATTGAATAAGCACATTCACTGCATAACATGAATCAAATATAGTGTTAACCAGATACATCAATGATCCAATCAGTTGTGGATCAATCTTGTCTGAATCATCATCATTCATTTTCTTCAAATCCATCATGGTGGTTTTGCATTCTGTCATACTGAACTTCTTTAATATTCCCACTATATGTTTTCCCTGACTTAGGAAAAATCTCATCGATCCTTTGTCATAATTCTTGTCCCAAGAAGTAGTGTATCATAGTCAGATCCTTCATCTTGAAATTAGAAGTCAAAGCTTACTTGTATCCAACAACAGGACTTCCTAAATAAGTCATCAAAATCAGGCTTTCATCACAAATGTAGTAATATAGTTTTGGTTTAGAAAAACTTTTGATGAAACCCAAACTCATCAAGAATCCATCTATCTGATGTAGTTTCCAACTCATGGATGGTAGTACATATGAAAGTGCATCAATCTACTGAATCAATATGTCTCATCATAGTTCACTTCCTCTACTTGTGATAATACTCTAGCTATATATATCGCTTTGTATTTCTTGTCACTTCCATAGGTTAAATGTTTTATCTTATAGATCCTCTTGGAAGTCATCACAAACTTCCATTTTGGTCTCTGAACAATATCTCATACATCATTTTTTAAGATATATTGGTATCCATCTGCTATAGCATCTTGCCATACTTTTTCACCCATAACTTCTTCATGGCAGGGAGTCTCAGAATCAATGAAGTGTCTCATGTATGAAGGATAGCTTGAAAAATATCTTTTTATTTCTTAGGATGTCCCTTGAGGGACTTGTATGTTCCTCTGCCTCTTGCAGAGTTTTGTTGGCTCTAGACAAGCCTTTTATGCCATACTACAATATCTCTGGGAATATCAACTGGAGCAGATAAACCAACTAGAATACTGTCTGTCTCCCTCTAAACCACTAAAGGGGGAGAAGGTATTGTCTCTTATTTTTATTTTGTTTTGACTCTCTCTTGAGTCAAGTAACTCTCTATGAAGTTAGAAGGATGAAAGTCTTCTTTTACTTGTTTTCTATACTTTTTATGTCTTCTTTGACCATCATAATAATCGATCAATAAGGTTTGGACTCCCGTACTAGGGATAATGGTCCAAGTCATGAGGGTTCCCACACTAGAGATAATACCCTTCTATTATTAAGAAAGCAATCAACTATAAAATTAATGATCAACTAATTTACCTGGATCTGTAGTCATGCTCAAATCTATGTATGTTATTTAGAGGAAGTACTCCTCATCTCTCTTATCTTCATTATTTTGGGGTGGTTCTGGATCAATGTTAGCAGTGGAAGCATATTGTCTTCCTTTATTCCTCGTTGGACAATTTCTTGCATAGTTCTCATATTTGTCATATCTGAAGCATTGAATTTATGAAACATCTCTTCTTTGATTGTGACCTAGGGTTGATGGAGACTTCTCATCTCTGAATGTTTGTCTAAAGTTTCTTTTGAATATTCCTCTTTTCTTTGTATGAAGTGAAAGAGCATGGTTTTCATTAGGGATGTATTCCACTCTATTTCTAAGTCTAAGTTCTTCTTGAGTACAGTCTGTCCATAAACGATCAAAAGTTGGTAACTTTTCTCTTCCACTAATGCTTTGAAGAAAAGGTTCCCAGTGTTTTGGAAGATTTTTGAGACTAGATAGGACAAGTTCTCTGTCATACATGATTTCTCCAATGGAACCTAGTTTTTCTTTGATCTCTAATATCTTCATAAAGAAGGTAACAATTGTATCACCTTTTGTCATCTTGGTACTTTCAAGTTGGCCCTTTAAGGTAAGATATTTGAGGGAATTGTCACTTTCAAACATATATTTCAGTGATTCATACATTTCATAAGTTGTATTTAGGTTGGCAATACGAGGTAAGAGATGATCTCTTACTGAGTTGATGATTTTTGTTTTTTCCTTGACACCTTATTCCCTTCTTATTTCCTTTTCTTCATCGGTAATTGTATCTGGTAAAGATTTTTTCATCACATTCAAAATGTCATATTCTTCAAGGGTGACCTAAATCCTTGACTTATAGTAGCTAAAGTTGCTTGATCCATCAATCCTATCTTCCACTAAATTTATGTTCTTCATTTTCTCGTATTTCTTCACAAACTCTCGCCAACTGGACTTAGTAAACCTAATGGTTAGGTTGGACTAGTAACCATCAGTTTTCTTGGGCTTGTGATTACCAACAATAAACTTTGAGATTGTTATAGGAATACTTGTTGAGATGAAATTTTTCTTCAGGAAGTTGCAGAAACCCTAAGATCAAGATTCTGTAGAAAATTTCGGAACCCTAGAAAATCTAGGGCCAAAAACTCAAAATTTTCAAAAATTCACTTTGAAGATCTTTGATGGTGTGCTAAGGAAGGCCGTACACCTTTATTCAAGTTTTAGCCCCAACTTCCACTTGTAAGGTGCTGAAAAGGTCAAGAAAGTGAGGGTCATACAGATTTCTGCAGAAACCCTAGCTTTTAATTGCTTGTGTAGGGGTTCTTCAAGACCTATGCTCTGAAACCATGCTGATTTTTCAATAAGATAGGACTAAGCATGAAGTTCATTCCATTTTAGAATTTTACTTAAACCATAAACAATTTTGTTGCAACAACCAAGATCACAAGAAGAAACACCATGCACAAGTACACAAGAAGTATCATGGGAAACCCTTCTCAACAAGGGAAGAAAAACATCCAATCCTTTTCTATATTATTCAAGAGAAATACCTCCACCACCAATAGAACCTATCACACAAAAGGGTGCTCACAAACCCTATAAGACTAGTGCCCAAGAGAGGTGCACACTTTTCCCAAGAATATGTACTTGCTGAAATTTCTAAACTGACACTTAAGATATGATTCCTCAATGGGGAATTTACATTTACTTATATTAGACTGAACCTGTCAATAGAAGTGTCTATTGGCATAATAGGGACGGCCTCTCTAACTCACAATATAATTAATAATAACCGGATTAATTATATTTTACATTAATTATATATTACATTAAAGTGGGGCCGACCTGTACCCTTTACATTACAATTAGGGTTACAGGTAAGTCTGACTCTTGAACAATATAGCAAGGGATCTCATACACCCACTAGTGCTCAGCTACTAGGGGCACATCCATGGGGATGTCCATATCTTTGGCTCACTGCATTACACAAAAGAACCACTTCTTCACTAGTGCTCAGCCACTAGGATCATGTTCACTTGTGCTCATCCATAGGCACGTCCAACTCAATAGATATTTTTTCCCATTGCATTACAAAAGAGAGTCATATGGAGTTCATCATCTCAACTCTCTGCTCATAGGAGGAAAATACATCGTCTTCATCTCTGTCTCATAACGATGCACCTAGCTCATGGGAATTCACACATCCACCTTGTGCTCAACCACAAGCACGTCCAACTTAGCATATATTTTTCTCACTGCATTACATAGGAGAATCATCTGGAGTTCTTCTTAGCTCTATGTAAGGAGGAGGCCATCACTATGTTCCAGTTATGTCTCAGATAGGAACCACACACCCAACTCATGGGATGTCTCTTAGGTTGACTCAATCAGTCTATGTCCTGGAGGATGTATCACATAGTTGTAATCATCAACAAGGTGCACTAACTGGTTTTTCATTCTGCATTCTAAACCTCTCCAACTCCTTCTCTATGTACTCACCCTGAGACAATGTCCATTTGTGATTTTTCCTGTCTCTTTTTATTTTCATACCAAGGATTTTCTTTGCAACACCCAAATCCTTCATCACAAATGAATTAGCTAATTTCTTCTTGAGAACATTTATATCCTGCATATTAGACCATGCAACAAGAATTTCATCTACATACAATAGAAAGATAATATAGATTCCATTTTCTAGCCTTTTAAAATAAACACAATGATTAAAATGACATCTAATATAACCTTGTTCTGTCATAAACCTATCAAACTTCAAATACCACTGCCTTGGAGCTTGATTTAGGTCGTACAAGTTGTTCTTCAACCTACATACTAAATTTTCCTTCCCTTTGACCTCATACCCATGTGGTTGTTGCATATTGAAGATTTTCTGAGGTCCTAACATGCTACCAACTAGGTTTGTCTTTGACCTCAAGTTGGATATAAGTTTCAACTATCAAACAAGTCTTTGTTGTTATTTTATAAAAACAAAATGTTTAGGAATTTTTCTATTGTTTTAGTTAAGGTTACTATTGGCACAGGGGCAGACCCAGGGTTCAATGCTACAAGAGCGCACCAGCAAAACCCTAACTACTGACCCTTTCGGCAACACCTGCGAAGGAGATGAAGTCTCACCCGAGGTAGAGGTAGGGGTGGTTGCAGGACTCAAGTGTTTGCAACCTTAGTTGGGACACATATCTATGATTAAATAGCTTATAGAGTACTTAACATCGATCATTCATCAATATTCAACCCTTATTATACTTCACAGAAAGCACAGAGCATCATAGTATTCACTTAGATCTAAGGTATTTCAGCACTTAGCAACAATAAAATAGATCAAATCCATTATATCAGCACTAAGCATCCTCATACACATCAGATCTACTATTCATACACATCTAATAATCAAAAAACATAAGTAAATCTATCTAAACATGTCATAACACTTAGCAAGAGAGGGACACCACGGGTAAGCAACAACACAAATCATGACACACAGATTTACGTGGGTCACCCCCACCCTGGGGCTACGTCCACCAACTCTTCTTATTTATTATCTCATTCAAGTAGTTACAACACTAAGCCTCAACAATCCTTACTCCGCACAGGACAGAAGAACTGCACATCTCACTAGATCCTTCTTCCTTGCACTTTAGCACAAAGCCTTTCCCAACCTCCTACAACAACTTGCACTTAGCCCTACAAGCCTCTTACAATCATGCACAGAGCTTTTACAATCCACATCCGATCACACAGATCTAATTACTAGCACTAAGCCATCCCCCCCTCTTACATTTCCTTAGTATCTATTTATAGATTACAAAAGTGGGCCTAAGCGTGGGTAAACCCATGGGCCGACATCCCTTTTCCATTACATTAACCCAAAACCCTAAAAGAGGCCCAAAGTGGGCCGAGATATCGTGATCTCTGCTTCACCTGGTGCTCCATATTTGACAGACTGTCGAGGTCCCAAAAATGGTCAAATATGACCAAGTGTTCCTCAAAACTTGGTCAAGGGACAATAGTTACATAAGCTTTAAGGTGCTCTAGCATGTAGTTTTAATAGCCAATAGGTTAGCACATGGATAAATTAAATATATAACACACCTCTAGATATTTACAACTGAAATAATGTTGTTATAAACTCTAGCATACATGAAAATAAACAAAAAGGTTTTTGGTCAACACACCCTGAACAAAATCCCCCCGGGGAAAACCAATTTGAAATATAATTCTATATATGTAATGTAAAGAATGTGAGATACAAGAAGTACATGAAACAAATGAACATGATATAAAGGAAACCCCTCTCAAGATTCTATACAAGTCCAAAAAAGTATATGTTGTTGGCCCTTGACCAAGTTTTGAGGAACACTTTGTCATATTTGACCATTTTTGGGACTTCGACATCCTGTCAATGATGGAGCGCAAGGTGAAGTGGAGATCGTGGAAGCTATACCCCCTTTTTGGTTCCTTTTTGGGTTTTTGAGGATAATGTAATGGGACCGGGATGTCGGCCCATGGGTTTACCCATGTTTAGGCCCCTTTTTGTAATGTATAAGTAGAAGTCTAGGCTATGTAAGAAGGGACCATTTTGAGGACACTTGAGAAGTGGCTTAGTGCTAAGAGATGATCTGTGTGATATACTTGTAGAGCTAAGTGAAATTATTGTAAGTGTTGAGTGCACAAATTGTAAGAAGATTTTATGCTTAGAGCTACTCGGGGAAGGAGGATCTAGCGAGCTGCACAGATCTCCTGTCCTACGCAGAGTAGGTTTTGAGGCTCTGTGCTTGTAACCGATTGGCCAACAATAATAGAGAAGAAGAGTTGGTGGATGTAGCCCTAAGGTGGGGGTGAACCACATAAATCTGTGTGTCATGCTTTGTTCTATTACTTACATGTGTTTTCCCTCTCTTGCTAAGTGCTCTGACATGTTTAGATAGATTTACTTATTATTTGTACTTATTAAATGTGTATAGATGATAGATTTGATGTGTATGAAGTTGCTAAGTGCTTGGTCTACCAGATCCACTTATTGTATGTTGCTAAGTGTTGAAACATCTTAGATATAAGTATATACTACAATGCTCTCTGTTATCTACGGAGTGAGATAAGGGTTAATTCTAGGTGAACTATTGATGCTAAGTGCTTTGTTAAGTGTGTAAACCTAGATCTGTATCCCAACTAAGGTTGCAGACACCTGAGTCATGCAACCACCCTTGCCTCTACCTTGGGTGAGACTTCATCTACTTCGTAGGTGTTGCTGAAAGGGCCAGTAGTTAGGGTTTTGTTGGTGCACTGTTGTAGCGTTGAACCCTGGGTTTGCCCCTGTGCCAATAGATGCACCCAAGCATGGTGTTCCCTTCTTTCTTATTGTTCAATCCCACTAAAATATTGTTCCCTTGCTTCTTGAATATTTGTAGAAGAATTCATTACACACAAATCTGACCTTGTATGCTACCTCTCCAACAAAACACTCCTCAAAGCAATCTGACAAGAGAAAGTCCTACCTACTATAAGTGCACCCTCCTCCAAGCAAGCATCAACACCATAAAATAATGGAAGCCAAATCCTCCTAGAGCCCTCCATGGAAGGAGGCACCCTTGAAACCCTCATCCATTTCTTCCATTCCCATATCCCTTTCTTTTCTCTTCCTCTCCAAGTGAACATAAGATAGAATGAGCCTCTCTTGGCCCTATGGGCCCCTCTTGAACCTGCATAAGGAAACTAAATATATGGATGGCTGATATCTCTCCATCCCATATCTAATCAAAGGTTGAGATCATCCCACAATAATATCACTCACAAACCCATTTGGGTTAAGTTCCCTAAGTTCACTTTATGTCCCCTCATTCGCCCACAAAGTGAATAATTAATCACTTTTTCCTAAGTGACAAAAAATCAACTTTTTGACTTAAGTTAAGTCGAAGTTGAATTAGACATAAATTACAAGGTATATAGTACCAAAGTATTTCCCACTTGTGGTTAGAGACTCAAAACCACAAGGGGACCACTTTCCAAGGTACCCAAATCTCGACACTCCCTCTTATCGAGGAAAGTGTTTCTCACCAAGACCATCTTGTCTCTGAAGTAGACATGTTTTCCCCTAGAAGGGCCTTGGTGAGAATATCTACAATTTGCTCATCAGTCAATATAAACTGCAACTATACCGCCCTCGATGAATCCAAACTCTGATGAAGTGGTATCTGATCTCTATATTCTTCAACCTGTCATGGAAAACTAGATTCTCAGAGAGTTTGATACAAATCTGATTATCAGAGGGAATGGTGGTCGGAGGAAACTCCTAACCAAATAATACTACCAGCATCTTACGAAGCCAAATAGCCTTGGAACTAGCCTGACTAGCCACCGTATAATCTACCTCGGAGGAGCTCAAAGAAATTGACTTTTGCTTTCGGCTATACCAAGAAACAAGTCCCGACCCCAACCCAAAACAACACCATGAGGTTCTCTTCCCGTGAGTAACACATCCTGCCCAGTCTGAGTCTATGTAGCCAACCAAACTAAGTCCATCACCTCTAATATAGTCCAGGCTATAATCAACTGAACCTACTATTACACATGAAATTTTCACACCTAGGTACCTCACCCTAAGTGTCGTAAAGTGTCATATAAGTGTCTCATTCACCTTGACACCATGGAATAACCTACATCAAAATCCCTAGTCAATGTGGAGGAGGGATATATTACATGAAGGCCAAGATACAAAGTGCATATGAATTATTATTAATATTCATGAAAAAAAAGATTATTTAAGTGTGAGAATTAAGTGCACATGAATTGTTATTAATATTCATGAAAAAGAAGTAATTAAATGTGAGAATCCACCTCACATTTGGTTTCCTATTTTTTAGGGAAGGTGGAGGATCTCATGGATGGTTGGAATATTTCCTCCTTGAAATCCTTGAGAGATATTTCCTCCCTAAAATCCTTAAGAAATATTTTCTCCCTAAATATCTTAGAGATCCCTTTTTTAGTGGATATGATGAGATATCCTCTCCATGGTGGTTAAGCCTCCAAATCCTATATAATGAGGGATTTCCATGGAGGAGGAAAGGAGATGGAGAGATTGCGAAATACCTAACTTATGATCTCATAAGGAAGGAGAGACATTGAAGGCATCAAACTTATGATCTCATAAGGAAGATAATCAGTGAAGTATAGTCATCTTGTGGATCATTTGAGCAAGGGGTTGGTGTTGTTGGGAAAAATACACTACGGACTAGCAAACTAGGGTCAGACTTGCATGCAGATTTTGACCGTAAAGAAATTACTTTTTAACCTACCTCCCAAAACTTAAACCCCTCTTTCATGATACATGCATGGAAAATAACTACTAACCTTGTTACTGATGTTTGGTGTAGATCCTCCGTTGCGCTTTGACCGCTTGCTTGCGTTGCTCCTTCCAAAGATAACCTGCAATCAAGACAAACAACTATGCATGCATGCTACTATTCTACTTGAGGGTTAGAAATTAAGCATAAATTAAACAAACCATGGATAACTCATGCATTGGGATGGGAAAAGTATTCTTTTATTATTTGAAAAATGAATCAACTTACAATCAAAGTCGAGACCGACCACCGCTCCTTGATCCTGATCCTGGGCTCCTCCTCTTCTGTCCTCCAACTACTTTGCGTTAATTCTCCTTTGGCTTGAGGAAAGGCTAAAGGGTTGGGACAATGGATTCGGCAAATGGGCAGAGTTTCTTTTCTATATTCTTCCTCCTCAAAATGGTACCCCTACCTCTTCTTTTATAGGCTAGAAGGAGCTAGGGTTTTGGACGAACCCTCAGCCATGTATGGCCGGGAGTTTTAGTTAACTGACCCATAGATTTTTGTTTTGTCGAAAACTTTCCTCTTTTCGTGCTTTGTTAGGTACATGTGGCCTGTAGTGAACCAACCAACGTTCACACACATGCAGTAATGGGTTAGGGCGCGTGGGCCTTGACGCAAGAGGATTTCCAAGGAGTTTGTTCAGCAGATGTTTTGGCAATGAAGGGATATGAGTTGGCTTGATGCCAGGTAAGCATGTGTGGTGCAATTTAGGGTTATAACAGATGCCCCCTAATGTGTGAGGTCAGAAGAGCATCTAATGGCCGAAATACATTACCAATCTTTTACCAATCTGTACTGATATGTTGAATGAGTGAGCCCAAGAATCAGGAACCAGGAGGTGCCATATGAAAAATAACAACTGTCTCACCGAGGCAGGCATACCCATGCTTGGGTTAAAATAGAACCATGGCTACCAATCAAATACACTATAGATCCATGTCAAATAACTATAAAGAGTAGCCACGAATAATACACAGCAGAGCTACATATTGAAATAAAAAAGATATACATATAGAGTAGCCATCTCCCAGAAGCTGATTCATCCTGATGGCTATACTTCAGAGCTCGAGCAACAACTTCAAAATCTTCTAAAACTCGGGTAGGAGTGTAATATGAGTTTACGACTGCACTACCCAGAGGTCTTCGATGGCTCGTTGGTTATGGACTTGATAATCTTGATGATCGGACTGAAGGATTCAGTGATTTCGAACAAGGACTTGATTGGACGTTCAGGATGGCTGGGTATGCAGACAAGAGACATATTGTAGAGGGGCCCACTCAGGCTTAGGGACAAACTTCCCTTTGATAATAGCACGACAAGTGATAAGACTCAGGCAACATATATGTTAATCATAAGTCTACGAAGCAGGAGGCAACGCAAACTCTCCATATGTTTGGAAGAGTAACCAAACGGTGGAGGACACAACTCTATATAGCGAGAAAAAGATTCCTAAGGTCATACTACATTCCACAGTCTAATAATCAAATGAACAGATGTGCTTTATCCAAGGGCGACTCATTATGCTGCCAATAAAGAAAATACTTTTCCCATCCTCTTTTTGGGGTATATTTGATTATTTTGTTCTTTTGGATAATTTTTGAAAAATAATAAAGGAATTTTACGTTACAATGGAGGAACGAGTACTGCAAACATACAAGCTCAAGGCACAAGGACAAGACTGATGTTCTGGTAAAATGATACTTGGGAAAAATCCTCCGACGACCAAAGGTGTTAAGACGCAGAAACAAATTGTCACAAGGCTGATGGATAAGGTATGAAAATGCGGTTGATAGAACACACAGTGGTAAAGTCCTTCGATGTAAGTTTAACGAGACCAGAGAAGGTAAGCTCGGTGGTTTTTCATATTTAGAGAGTCTGAAAAAGCATAAAAGGAGACTCCAATGGGGTAACTTTTTCGACAATAGTCTAGTCGATTCGAAAAAGGGATAAACTAGCACTGATTAGACATCAATTCAAAACCATTTTAACGAGTGTGACAAGGACAAGATCACTCGGCCATTTTTTCATTTTTAAGGAGTCTGAAAAAAGCTTAACTATGGACTCCGTCAGGAATATTCTTCTAGACCAATTTAACGAGTGTGAAAGAATAAGGTCACTCGACGATCTTTTCAATTTTAGGGAGTCTGAAAAGAGCTTAAATATGGACTCCATGGAGGTTTCTTTTTTGTAAATTTAGTCCCTCAGGCCCGAAAAAGGAATAAAATTATACCTAAGGATACTCTTCTAAAGAATGTGAATTCAATAGAGTATACCTTTGTTCGTACAGTTGACCGTCTGGACCGAAAAAGGGGTAAACTACTGCCGGACAGACGTGACTTCAAATTTCAGTTTAACGAGCATGAAAGATCACAAGATCGCTCGACAATATTTTCATTTTTAGAGGGTCTAAAAAGGGCTTAAAAGGAGACCCGTTATTTTTTGGGAGTCTTGAGGGTAAGACAAAGAGTGAAAAAGACTCATGCAAATGAGGCTCAAACTCATATTCAGGAAAGACCATACGGACTCCCGGGCCTACAGTGTTTTGAGAAACGACATGGACACCATAATGCAACCAGGACCTACCTAGGGCATCCATGTTTTGGTAAGCTCTACCACCAAGTCGCGACACTTTTAGAGCAGATATGACGGTTCCATGTCACAACCTGATGGGATCGATCCTATAGCATAAGAAAAAGGCAACGAGAGGCAAAAGTTGGGGTGATATCCTACCCTATATGCTCAAGTTGATTTAGAAAAAAAATATATATATATATATATATATATTTTTATGGATCATCAATATTTTTTCGAAACTCAAAAAACAATGTCCCAATACCTGATCAAATCCCTCCCATATAACTCCTAGATCACTCTAAATGGTTTTTGATATAAAGAAACTGATAAGGGGGGCCAAAAAAGTGACAAAAAGAGGCCAAAAAGTCTATAAATAGAACCTGGTAGCTCATTATCACCATTGCTGATTTGGAAATTGTCTCTGGAGCCAAAAGACCCCCTTTGCCAAAGATCGTGATTCCGGTAGCTATAGTGGACGAAACAGACTTCTGCTTGGACCAAGTAAGTACAAACTCTCTTATCTAGCTAATCAATACTTCATTTTCATCATTTAAATTATTTTTTGGGTGGGCGTTGACCTTGAAAAGGTCGGCCCTAGGTACACACGGGCTGTCCAGAGACAGTCCGCGTGTACCTGCGTGCAGAGTAAATCCTGCACACGTGTACATGCGACTGTCACCTCTACAGGCTGCGTGTACCCCCGCTATTGATGGAAAAGCAAATGAAAATAAGTATTGACCAACCTTTACCTTGTTGTGTTGGCAGGATGTATGTCCAGTGGAGGGAAAGGGAGCATGAGGCAATCAGTGAATTGGTTGTTGTAGATCCGAATGTTGTGGCCATGTTGATGCAGTGCGGTTTGCTCAAATTCTTTTTATGTTTGTTTATGCACATGCAACCAAGGCTACTAAATGCCTTGATTGATTACCGACATCCTGATGCAGAGGCGTTCATTCTAGAGGGGCAATCCTTGGTGCCCACCACCAAGGACATTTACTTTCTGACTGGCCTCTCAAGGAGAGGGGAACCAGTCAATTTCCATACTTTTCCTGTAGGGTCGAGCAAAATATCGGAGTTGATAGCTGAGTAATGTGAGGCTGGGACCGATCGTAGAGGTTCCCAGGTACCTATTACCAAGATTACCAACTTAGCACTACAGACTATCTTGTTGCTTATTGGGTGGATTACCGACTCAACAGCCGTGCATCAGGCTTCGCGCGCATAGATGAAATGTGCTATTCAGTGCATAAATGCACAAATTTTTTATTGGAGTACCACACTACTGGAGTGTATGAAGAGGCAATTGACATATTGTCGACAACAGACACAGAGGAACTTCGGATTTGGGACTATCTTGTGTTCGTTATTTTTCGAGAGAGGTCTGTGTTTCAGTCCTCGGGTTGTAGTACGAGGACATCTGGCCTCTTTCCCTGCAGTGTGCATATGGGCAGTGCTACTTCCATGACTGGGTGGTGGAAGGACCAATGAGGCCTTCGACGACAAATTTTTTGCTTGGCTATCATGACAAATCTCGACTACCGAGGACTACCCATATACAGGTATAGACTTCTCTAGAGATCCAGAGATACCCGTGCCTCCTGGTGAGGAGCGAGGGGAGATGGGTAAGTCTCCTCCTTTGTAGTTTTTTTTGTTTGCATATGTAATTTTTATGTCTTTTTTGTTATATATATCATTTTTGTATGCCAGAGTATTTGATGGGTAAACGTTTATTGCATGCAGATGTGGGACCCGTGCGACCTGCTGACTATGCACGGAACAGGCATAACCCATGGCCGGAAGCCACGGCTGCCGCTGCTGGGGGAGAAGCAGTAGCAAGGAACCTCCCAGCAGGAGAGGTCGAGAGGGTCCTTAGGCGAATTGAGCGAAACTTTACTGTTCTCACTCGCACACTCCCGATGGCAGAGATAGAGGACCTGCCGCCATCCATGTAGCCTCATGTTGTGGGGGCACCTCGGACATGGGTTCATTTGTTTAGGTGTTTAACCCATGCAGTAGATGATTATAACAGGGCCCATAGGCCCTGAACAGACTCTTAGACTTTTTATGTGCCACAAGCACCTTGTTGTATATATTTTTTTGAGGGCAGAAGCCCGGTGACTTGTTACTATTCCCATTTTTGAGGCGCTTGCGTCCATCTATGTACTCTAGTGATTTTATGATGTTTATATATGGTTTCTATCTTTTTTGTGTCTTATGGATTATGTGTGCAAAAATGTATTTACATGTTTATGTCCATGATCTCTTTTATTTTTATTTTTATATGTGGGCAAGATGCCAATCTAAAATATGATTAGCTAGAGTATCTGTAATTTGGTTTAATTTCCTAGGAACATGAAAATATGTAATATAATCAAAGTTGCATTCTAAGAGACGTACCCTAAGGAATATTCAGTGTAAAGTTGGATCATGAACCCGATATATTCTGTTTAGTTGCGACACAACCAGTTGAGTGTCTAGATAGACCCGGAGATGAGAAATACCCAATGACAATGCGTCACAGAGCAATTCAATAACTCCACTATACTTGGCAACATTATTTGTGGTGTCACCTAAGCATATACCTCCGGAAGATAACAACTGACCCTGTGGTGTAAATATTCCCCAATCTGTGGAGGCAAGCTTCCGCGTGTGTCGACTAGCACCGTTTGCATACCCAACGAACACCTTGGACTCACTTGACATCTTCCATATTGATGAAAGATAACATCAATGACACATCCATAACACTTTTAAAAGAAACGTAAAAAAGTAATAGTACAAAGACTATACATATGTTACAAAAAGTTACCCACAACGACCTGTCTATGAGTAATACTTCTTGAGGTAGATCCCATTTCTAGGCTCCGCCAAAGCATTCCCTTCAAAATCGACCAAACGATAAGCGCCCTTTTTTAAAACCTCTTTTATAATGAAGGGTCTGAACCACATGAGTTTAAACTTTCCTACCCCTAGGGGGTCCTTGTTTTAGTCGTAGACCAGGACAAGGCCACCTTCAAAGAAAATTTGAGGACGAACGGACCTATCATATTGACACTTGACCTTATGTTTATGAGCCTCGTTGGCCAGGGCCGCATCACGATGCTGCTCATCAAGTTGATCAAGGTGTATTAACCACTCTTCAAGTGGAGAAGTATCTGGCAATAACTGTACTACCAATTTCAGAGATGGGATTTGACATTCAATGGGCAAGATTGCCTCCATCTTGTAAACGAGTTGAAAAGGTGAGAAACTGGTTGCAGTCTTAACAAATGTTCGGTAAGCCCATAATGTCGAGTATAACATAAAATGTCAATTTGACTTGGCTGAGTTGATAATTAGCTGTAGAATAGTCTTAAGAGTTTTGTTTACAACTTCCACCTGCCCATTCGCTTGGGGGTAGTAAGGTGATGAATGTTCTTGCCATAACCCAAGATTTGATGTTAATTCGGTCATCATTTGGTTTTGAAAGTGACTGCCATGGTCAGTGACAATCTCTCTCGGGATTCCGAACCTTGCTATAATCTGGTTGAATAAGAAGAGAGTTGCAGTCTCTCCATCATCTTTAAACGTTGGCATAGCCTCGATCCACTTAGTGAAGTAGTCGAAAACTACGATGATATAGCGGTCCCCCCTTGCTGATGGGGGGTTGCATGTAGTGTAATCAATCCCCCACTTAGTGAAGGGACCAACTGTGATGACAGGAAACATGGGAGCTGGATGTTCCCTCATCTTCCGAGAGAAGATTTGGCACGGATGGCACGTCTTGACTGACTCGATACAATCTTTGATAAGTGTGGGCCAGAAGTAACCTGCTCGTAAAATCTGTTGGGCTGTTTCCAACCCAGATAAGTGACTGCGACAAGCTCCTGTATGACAATCGTTGAGCACTATGACGACCTCCTCATGAGTGAGACATCGACGCAAGATGCAGTCTACACCTCTCCGATACAACGTATCATCGAGTATGAGATAATTCTTAGCTTGATGGTGTATCCACCAACGCTCATCACGAGAAGAAGAGGTGGGGCACTTCAAAGTATGGAGATAGATCAGTATATCTCTGTACCAGGGGTCTGAAGATTCAATCAAAAACATATCCCCCCATATAGGTGATTCCTCAGGAACAATGTCACCTGACTCAACCGAAAGCTCCAAAATAAGTTCTGCGAAGACCAATGACTTCTTGGACTTTGCTAAAATGAAGTCTAAGTCAAATTCTTGGAGGATGACCATCCATCTACTGATTTTTCTGCCTATAAATCATCGTGTCAACATGTACTGGAATGGATTCATGACAGCAATGACGGTGGTCTTGTGAAACATAACATAGTGACAGAACCGTTGAACAGCATGAACCTCTACCAACGCAATTTTTTCGAGATGGGAATAATTAAGTTCCAGTCCTACGAGGCCTCGGATCAGGTAATAGATCACATATTCCAAAAATGAATCATCTTCCTAAACTAAAACCATGCCTATGGTTGACTCTGTGGAAGCCAGATATAATAAGAAATCTTTGTTATAATTAGCTGGTCGTAGCAGAGGTGCGGTTGTGAGGGTGTGTTTTAATGCGTCGAAAGAGCGTTGAGCGACTTCATCCTAGAAAAAGGGAACATCTTTTTTCAGTAAACGCATAAAGCCCTTGGTGATTTCGGCATAGTTGGCGATGAAGCATCGTAAGAAGTTCGCCTTGCCTTGAAGACTTTGAAGTTGTAAGATTATGCGTGGGGGGGGGCAACTGGATTATTGCCTCCACCTTAAGAGGATCGACCATGATCCCAGTTGTTGATACAATGAAACCTAACAAACGTCCTAACGTGACGCAAAAGCTGCACTTGTTGGGATTCAAGCGAATCCTGAAGTAGTGACAACGTTCGAAGATTAGTCTGAGGTGCATAGGATGATCCTTTCGCTTGCGAGAGCATGATGCTAAATCATCTAGATAGGCCTCGACTATATGTTTGAGGTCGTGAAACGCAAAAGACATGGCCCGCTGGAAAGTGGCTCCAGCATTTTTGAGGCCAAAAGGCATCTTACGATAGGCAAATGTACCCCACGGACAAATGAATGTTGTTTTGTGTTGGTTTTCAGGTTTGATTTGGATTTGATTATATCCTGAAAAACCATCCATGAATGAAAAGGCTTCACAACCGGCACATTCATCAATGATCTGGTCAATGAATGGGGTTGGAAAATTATCTTTTGGACATGCCTTGTTCAAATCACGGAAATCGGTACATACGCGAATCGTGCCTTGTTTTTTATTGACTGACACGGGGTTTGACACCCATTGAGTCAAATGAATAGGATAAATGAAACATGCCTTGAGAAATTTCTCAACCTCAAGCTTAATGGTTGCTGCTTTCTTAGGATTGACTGGACGAAGTTTTTGTCGAACAGGCTTGGCATCAGGATATGTTGTGATTTCATGTTCAACTATTTTCGGATCGATACCTGTCATTTCCTCATAAGACCAGGCAAAAACGTTGCGGAATTATTTGAAAAGGTCCGTATAAATGTGAATCTCTTTGGGGGAGCAATCCGCCCCGACGAAGACATTCTCCACGATGCCAGGGTTTCGGGAGATGTTGATAGGTATAGTTTCATCGATAGTCGCCATATTCCCCTCAGCATAAATTTCCTATGTAGCTAAGAGATTAATAGGACATGGATGATCTCCCGTCATGGTAATAGTGAATTCTCCTGCCTCGATTCGGCTTAACTCTGGGAGGAAATATGATCTGTGATGAAGATCTTCCCAAGGTTTGTCCAGACTAGTCATTGCTTCGATTACTGCTTCGTCAGAAGGCAAGACTAAGTCTAATGAATCGATGGTAGTAAGAGAACCCTGAGCCCAAATAGGCTCGAGAAGTGGATCTAACTCTTGTGCGGGAGTTGGATCAGAGTTAGATGAAGATTGTTGGACTAAAGAGTACGCTACTTCAGCGGTCGACAAGGGCATGTGCATGTCGGGGTTCCCTTTCTCATCCATCGTGGCTAATGGGGAAGGAAGAATCCAAAGATCCTCAAATTAAGTCGTACAGAATGACGAAACTTGAAAAATATCAACCTTGTGGTGGTTAGATATAAACTTGACATCATCATGAGGAGGTGGGTAATTGAAGGTACCCATCAAGGACGGGCACAAACCAACTCCTACATTAACGACACCAGGTTGAGGATTATCAATCATGGGAACCGTGGATGCCCCCAAAGCTGGGTCAGGTCTAGAGAAGGACAATTGATTGATGGTCACTATCCGAGCCTCGTGTGGAAACAACAAGACTCAAAAAAATGTAGCAACCACAGCTTGCATAGCATAAGTCCAACTCCGTCCTAACAAGAGATTATAGTTGAGGGGAGTATCGACTACCTCTACTTCGACACACACAGTCTTCCCTCCTAACTGCACAGGGAAAGAAGGAATGATGCCATGTGGTCAGAAAGAACAACCGTCAAAAGCAGTGAGGAGAGTAGGTGATGGAGACAAAGAGGGTTGGCCAATGGCCTTCCAACATGCTAACAACATAACGCATGTCGAGGTTCCCTCGTCGACTACCGTGCGGAAGATATTGCGTGTAAAAGTTTTCGTGGGATGAGCCACTACTATCTGAAATGCTACGTGGTAAGGCAGATGAGGTTTTAAGTTGGTTGTATCTAACATGATGGTACACGGGTTACAAGTCTCAGTAGAGCCTAAAGCAGTTAACAAGGATTTCCTCTGAGCAGGGCAGCTTTGAAGGACTTCCAAAGCAGACATCGCACAAGGGGTTTGTGATAAATCCTCCACCACAGAGTAAGTCTGGGAAGCCCTTGTGTTTGGGTTGTGAGAAGCTTTCTTAAATGCACCCTTTGGAATGTGTGTCATTGTTTCTCCCAAAGTCTTCTCAATCTGTAGAGGAAGAGATGGGAGTTCAGCTTCTTTACCCTTCTCAGAGGTGCTTGGTTTACTATAGTCGTGTGCTCTAGTCGTTATGAAAGCATCACCCCTAACCATATATACATTCACGGATGAGGGATTGTTTGGAGGAGGGAAAGTTTCTTGGCTTCCCCATTTGGCACTCGTAGAGGCTTGAGTTAAATTTTGCCCATGTTGAAAGGGATTAGTCAACACTGCTTGCTGTTGTTGTGTGACAAACTTTTGGGCCTCTGCAAGTCGAGGAAAAATGTGGGTCGGGTGGTCTTCTGCACACAAGTTGCACAGATACCTCACCTTCCGCTTCACTGTGGTGTCCTCGCTAGCATTATCAGTGGGTTTCTTCTCCCCCTTACCCTTCTTTCGTTGTTTTTTCTTCCCTTTAGGCTTCTGGGTGGCCTTTGGGTTAGTCGACTGCACATAGTGTACTTTCGATGTTTGGGTAGGAGGAGAAGCCAAAGTAGTGGTCTGGTTGGCCACTAAGTGTTGTATAGATAACTATTGCAATTTCTTTTTCAATTGCTCAGCGGGCTTGGTTTGTGCTGAACCGACGATACCATTGGCATGTGGTCCAACTCTCTATCTAGTTTTATCCAGTATTGATCGTGGTGCATCCGACAGGATGTTGTATAATAAACCAAACTGAGAATAAATGAGCTCAAACTGTTGAGCCCTCATGATGGCATCTTCTTCAGAGAAAACTCCAGAAGTTGCGATGTATTTGGATAATTGGGGGACCAGAGACTTAAGGAACCACTCAAGAAGGAATGCTGGTGGGACTGGTACTTTGATTAGACTCTTTCAGTGTCTCCACTCTCAGATATGATTAGAGATATGGTCCATTGTTGTCTGTTCGAAATTGGCGAGCAACTCTGTGCCATCATCGTATCTCACAGGTAACTGGAAATGGTTAAGGAAGGCCATCACCAGTTCACCAAAAGAAGAGTATCTTGAGCGATCGAGCTCAATGTACCATTTCGCGACACTCTCGATAAGAGTGCATTGAAAAAATCACATCTGTACAGAGTCATCTTTCAATGAGTTAGATGAACACCAAAGATGGAAGGTAGTCACATGATCAGCTGGACCTTCGTTAGGCTTGGCCTCGAACTTTGGAATGTCCGAAGGCAACTTCGTTGGCATAGGAGGCCAACGTGGATCGTGACAAATAGGATCATTTAACAACCTTGTCAAATCTGGCAAGTGTAACATCGCCAGGAATGGTTGTTTGGGTTGTTGCTGATAACCTGGGAAAAAGGGTCCAGGAGTTTGACTGGCACCAAGTTGCCAGGAAAAGTTTGGCTGTTGGCCCGGATTCTGGTAGAAACCATGGCCCTGACCAGCATAAGGATTTTGCATCTGTGGAGACATCATCGGCTGATTTCCCATAAAGGACATAGGATGTTGGGCATTCATTGTGTTTGACGGACTTTGGGAAGGATTACCCCATGACGGTCCTGATGGGAGAGGCATAGTAGTCTGTCCAAGATTCTATTGACTGTGGAAAGAATTACCCCAAAACGACATTCCAGAGGAAGGAACGGATCCTTGTCTTGAGTTCCAAGGTCCTGCTATATGTGCCCCCGGTGCAGGAATAGTACCCTGCGCCGAAGTAGACTGTCCAAAAATGGGAGTGCCCCCAGATGGGAAAGCGGTGGATGTGAAAGTGTTGTTACCAAACGTCTCATTCCAAACAAACAATGACAAACCTACCGGCATAGTGTGCGCAGGTGTTCCTTGACTCCCAAATCCAAATAAACTAGTGTGTGCAGGCTGCCCGACGGACTGCTGATGCAAACCACCAAGCGAAGGGGATGAAGGAGAGATATGACCTCCAGCGTAAGGAAAAGAATTAAAAGGGATAGAAGTTCCCCCAAGTTGACCTTGCATAGGAGCGTTAGAGCTCCCTACCCCCAGACCCAAAGTCTTTAAAGTGGAGTGAGTGAGTGCAGAACTTGTACTCGAACTAGGCATACCGTATGAAAACGGAGAGCCTGTCGCACTAGGTGTGAAGGGAGTTGTGGCCATCGCCATAGACGGGTTTGGTCCACTGTGCGACGTAGTTGCGGCTGAGACCATGGTGGCTCGAATCGACGATGGAAATTTAGGAGATGATTCTCCTATGGTAGCAACTGTGGTGGGAATGGAAGGATTCCCAGAAGAAGTAACAACGTTTGTTTCCATAGTTGTGTGAGGCACTGACTGGCGTTCGTAAAATTGGACTGGTACAATAACTGTTTTCCAGGTATCAATGGTTGGGGTTTCAATCGAGCCAATATTGGCGGTTGATTACTCTGGGAGTTGCTCGGGCACAAAGGTTTGTAACCCGGTTACTTCAAAAGACCCTTGTTGGTCTAGCTTCCGCCTCAATGGTGGCGGGGGTGGCTCCAGTATAACCGGTGGCAGGCCCCAAAGCCTTCGTGACCGGTGGAGCTTGGGATCCTCCACTGTGTGAGAAGATCCAAGACATTCTAGGGTATTCTACACGTTCAAATAGTAACACACACTAAAAAATAAGCCCCTAAGAGATAAGACAAGTAAACACTAAACTAGTTGGAAGAACAGTTACAACAACCAACACTAGAGCAACTTACCGGTGCAAGTGCAACTCGAACACGGAATCACCCTTCGGGTATACTCTGCAAAGTGTGGCCCGATGTCTATCCTAGGTACCGTGGTATACCCCCGCAGTCACCTGTGTATGTCCCTAAAAATATTGGCAACTAGTTTGCCAGCACGCGAACAGTCACCAGGCGGGTACAGTCGAAATTCGGGTAGACCACAATGAGAAGGGTATCAAGCCCGCAACCTATCAAGGGTATCGAGAGAAAATGGTTCGGAAGACAATTGAGGACCTCGAACGGATTCGAGACCCACGAAGCCCCATGGCAAATGCAAATGACGAAATCCCAAAACAAGCCCTCGATATGTGTTCTCCACTACGATTGGTCCGGCTTTGGAGGGGTTATCTCCACTACCTTTCTGCACGCGACCTCGTGTTTATCCCCTATGTTAGAGGGGGGTCTTAGATAACTTCCACAAAACTGGACTTCTACTCTCCCTATCACAGACTCTAATGTTTGGTTTTGAATGGCCTTGGAGAGTTTCCTCTCCAACCTAATCCAAGGCCCTAGACCTTAACTAGTGTGTGAACCCTACAAACAAAAAGTCTAATAGATTTTAAATTAGCGTTGCTTTTATGGGTTTTCTTACATCACGAGGTACGGAGGTGAAACTGATGATGTGTAAAGACTAAAGCAAAACGAATGAAAAAAGCTGGAAACAAAAAACTTTTACTAGATGCAAAAATCAACAACTTTTCACAAAGAAAGATTTCTTTTTCTTTTCAATTTTTCTAAGATTTTATGCAGCAAACATAAAGGAATTTATGCAAACTACGAGCTACTTATTCTCTAAATGCATTGCAAAAATTTATGAACAAAAAGACTTCTCCCTAGCTATTGATGCAAAAACACAATCTTCAAACAAAGAATAAAATGAAAAGATTTTTTCTCGTTTTTTTATTTTATTTAAGTACTAATCAAGCAACGAAGGGAAAATACCGACAAGCACAAAACCAAGAAAGACAAATTCTGGCTTAAAGCACAGATCGCAAAGAATCAAAGTAAAGGCACACATGGCAATAAAGAAAACAAAGACTCTTAAGCTTGCCTAAAAACCATAAAACAAAATTTTTCTTTTTATGTTTTCTGTCAACTATCAACTAAGAAAAAGAAGGCTAAGGGTAAGATGACCTAACCTACTGACTGTTCAACCCCTAGACTCAAACACCTGAGGGGAATACTTCTCATAAAAGGAGGGGATGACTGCCCCACCCTGATTAAAAAGTAGCCTGTCAAGCATGCTACTGTCACTAAAACAGCACGCGTGCAAACGCGTGCTGAGCTGAAACAGGAAGCGTGTACACACGGTCTGACCTTGTACAGGCCGCATGTATGTATAAATTCTAAGAAAAAGATAAAAACAGGCAGCCCAGACCAGGAAGAGGCCTCTGGTATTGATAACCAGGGTCTCTTGAAGGCTTGGATGCTTCTTCTAACAGAGAAGAAAAATAATTGCCAGGAATAACAAAACACCAAAAGACAAACTGAGATAGGATTGTGAACTAGCAAGACTCAGACAGGATCCAGAAAACCCCCTGAGAATGTATAATTCTGGCAGGGAAGAGGAGGACTACCTCTCAAGTTCTCTTAACTCCTACACACTACCTCAACCTCTACATCTAGCGTTCACACATGAGCTGTAAGAGGTTAGGGCACGGGTACACACGTTCAGGCCTTCTGCAGGCCGCATGTACCTCTGTGTGTCCCGATAATTACCGTCAAGCAATAGTCAGGGAAATCTGGTATAAAGAACCAGGCTCCCTGCTAGCTCATACCTTACAGAAAAAACAAGCAAAGAAACAAAAAATCTAATCTTTCTAAACTACCCAAAAACCTCAACTAAATCTGGAAACCCTAAAGAGTATCTTCCCCAGTATGGTCGCCAATTCTGTTGTTTGGAAAAATACCCTACGAACTAGAAAACTAGGGTCAGACTTGCATGCATATTTTGACCGTAAAGAAATTACTTTTTAACCTACCTCCCAAAAATTAAACCCCTCTTTCACAATACATGCATGGAAAAGAACTACTAATCTTGTTACTGATGTTTGGTGTAGATCCTCCATTGTGCTTTGACCTCTTACTTACGCTGCTCCTTCCAAAGATAACCTGCAATCAAGACAAACAACTATGCATGCATGCTACTATTCTACTTGAGGGTTAGAAATTAAGCATAAATTAAACAAACCATGGATAACTCATGCATTGGGACGGGAAAAGTATTATTTTATTATTTGAAAAATAAATCAACTTACAATCAAAGTCGAGACTGGACACCGCTCCTTGATCCTGATCCTGGGCTCCTCCTCTTCTGTCCTCCAATTGCTTTGCGTTAATTCTCCTTTGGCTTGAGGAAAGGCTAAAGGATTGGGACAATGGATTCGGAAAATGGGAAGAGTTTCTTCGCTATATTCTTCCTCCTCCAAATGGTACCCCTACCCCTTCTTTTATAGGCTAGAAGGAGCTAGGGTTTTGGACGAACCCTCGGCCATGCATGGCCGGGAGTTTCAGTTAACTGACTCATAGCTTTTTGTTCCGTCGTCAACTTTCCTCTTTTCATGCTTTGTTAGGTATATGCGGGTTGTAGTGAGCCATCCAACGTTCACACGTGTGTAGTAATGGGTTAGGGCGCGTGGGCCTTGACACAAGAGGATTTCCAAGGAGTTTGTTCAACAGATGTTTTGGAAATGAAGGGATATGAGTTGGCATGATGCCAGGTAAGCATGTGTGGTGCAATTTAGGGTTATAACAGTTGGACAAGGAGATCTAGAAGAGGTTGTTGCAGCTTCATCAAAGGTCTGTAATTATCTCTATTGAGTTATCATTAATACATGTTATTGTCTTGTTTCTTTCAAGATTGTGTATATCTACATGAAATTGTCTTTAATGGATAGATCTAGTTTCAAACTAATCGTAGTAGAATAGGAAGCATGTTTTGTCTTTGATTGGATTGCATGACTTGCTGAAGAGCTTGGAGATCATAGCTCAACTTGGACTAGGCAAGGATAAACATTATAAAAATGTACATCTTCTTCCTATTCCCTATAGATTATATTAGCTAGGTTTAAAAGGATGTTAGTGACCAAAGTTAGCACCTTTTTCTCTTGATCTTATAATTTAGGGTTCAAGAGGAAATCCACTTGTCCGCATGGGAATTTTCCTGTAAAAGAAATTGGTGAATCCACTAGGGAATGACATCGATTTATATTTCCTTGGTTTTTCCCTGTCATTTTCCCACTTTTCAGATCACTTTCACTATTTTTTCATCATCCATTATCCTTCTCCTACCTTCACTAGCAATTTCACCAATTTTTATGCTTTTTGGGTGAGTTTTTTTCATTTTTTGGTTCTTTTTCTGAGTTTCTGGGAGGACTAGAGGTCCTCCCTAGGCCATACCAGAGTGTTGATATTTGGCCAGAGCTCCCCCCCAGTGTTTTATGGAGAATTGCAACGCTCTGTCCCCTTGAGACGGGGAGCGCTAGTCTCTTTTTTTAGAGTTTTTGCCTTCTTATGCTCAATATTTTGCAACCCTGTTTTGTAGAGGTCTTTACCTAAAGTCTGTGGTTGGTTTGTGAAGTTGTTTGGATTGGATTTTGATGCTTATCACTCCCTATTTTCTTGATTGGAGCTTGAAACCTTTTTCATAAATGTGAAATTGCCTTTTCTAGCTGCTTGTTTTGTCGGGACAGTTTTGAGTGATTTCTCTCTCTCCTTGTATTTTCTTGGATTCTTCTCTACATTTTATTGTGTTCCTTGAATGCCTGATTGGTTGTAGAATCCTTGATTGTGTTCTTGTCAAAACAAGTTTCTACTTTTTTTCTTTCATACCTCACTGCCTTGAGTGCATGCTTTGTTTGTAGCCTTTTTGCTTCGTGTCTTTTGCATCTTCATAGGACTCTTTCTCCTGATTGAAAGTAGTAGAGAATAAAAGGATTTGTGTTTTTTTTATATACATTAGAATCAAAAAAAGAATATATATTCATTCTTTCTTTTGGGTAGTGAAACTAGCTTGCATTTGAAATAACAAAATTGCATGGTTTTTGGCATTTTTAGTCTTAAAATCTTAAATTGTTTCCCCCTCATGGCCGGGGGGGGCAAGAATCGTGTATTGGTATACAGTCTCTTTGACTCATTTATTGAAGATCTTGACATTGATGACTTTAATAAAAAAATTGGGACAATATGCATTTGGGAATGATACAAGTTTTCTCCTTCTCGTAATATAGCTTTCATCGAAGTGAAATATTTGCATTGTTTAGAGTTGGTCAAAACATAATTTAGTCCACTCCATTTTCCTCTTGAGTAAACAAAAACCTTAAAACAAATCACTAAACTAAACTTTATCAGACATTTTTACATTTTCTGTTAGCAAACCTACATTAGATTAAGGTGTAGGGATTTGGAATAGGTTGAAAGGATAACTTTCCAAAGCTGTCAAAAAAACTTAGCATCTTGCAATAGGGAGAGAAAATCCAATTTTCGTATAATCTTACTGGGATCCCCCTCTCACATAGGGGTTATGCACGAGGTCACATTTGGGAGAGTACGGAGATTATCCCTCCATGGTTTAACCGTTCGTAGTAGTCAGATCGTATATTGGGGGTTCTTCTTGAGGTTCAACTATCTTCATTTGGTCTCAGTGCTTCGTGAACTCCGAATCCATTCGAGGTCCTCTGTAGTTCTACTAGTCCACTTGTCATCAGTTCTCTTGAAGGATTTCAGACTTATTATCCTACCCATACGTTCGGACTAGACTGTCGACTGTACCCACCCAAGGGATGACTGTGAGTTGGTGACCTTAGTAGCCATAATATTCAGGGTCTTACAAAAGGTGACAATGAAGGGAATTCTCACTGTACCTAGAACAGACGTTGGTCAAACTCACTTGGGCTCCTTGGAGGGTAAATCCAAAATTACTTGGAAGCTTGCACCAAGGCATAAGTCCGTTAAGAAGTTTGCCAATGTAACTGATCCACCCACTCTATCCCCACCCCTTCCTATATTGATATCGCGATGTTGGATTTCATCACCAACTAGTGGTTTCATTGTGGGAAGATTTGTTTGATTTTTTGCTTCTTAGATTTATAGAGTGTGTTGTTTGTTTTACTTAGTGGAACTTAGGTCAAGTCACTGTTAATGGAATCAACTCCTGGGAGTACCAATGGAGGAATCCCTTGTCCCAGGGAACCTTTCACCTTTCCTTCTTTTGCAAACAATGGTCCTCCATACATTTCCACACTAAGTCTTCCGGGACTCACCATCGGATTACCAGTTTGGTTGTTCCCCACTCTGGTGATATCAAATATTCCTAGTGCTTCAGCTACACCTAATTCTTCAGATGTAAGTACACCACCTACACATCAACCTCATGTCAACTTTTCTCCTTCTTCACCCATTAAGTCTCCTTCCCTTTCTCCTTCTTCGCCTAGTGAAAGATGTAAATCATGTAGCCAGGTTGATAAGAAGAAGAAGAAATGAAAAGAGAAGAAGATGAAGAACCCAAAAAAGGACCAATACTCTAACCATATCAGATGTTGGATCCAAGAAACCAACTACTATTAATCATACTGGGAGTGTTGATGAGGTCGACAAGATTAAAACAAAGAATCTGAAACCCAAATTCCCTTGCAGTCTTTGTAAGGGTGACCACTTTCTCAGGGATTGCCCTGTTCTTCCCAAGGTCTTAGAAATGTGGTCCTCCACATCATCAACCTCTTCTAGAAATTATTGTGACGCCCCGTCAACTAGTGATGTTAAGTTTGGTAAGAAGACAACTGTCAAATTTCCTTGTATGTTATGTAAAGGTGATCATTATTCTCACCTTTGTCCTCGTATGGGCAAGGCTTCTTCTCTTTTGGAAAATATTCAACTTCCAACTAGCTATCGTAATATTTCCCCCAACCCATCATTAGTTGATGGACTGGTCAATCTGGTTCCATCCCTGGTCAATCCGGTTGATCAAGTGGTCAATCTAGTTTCATCCTCGATTGAACCACAAAACTAAGTAGTTGATCCAGTTCCGTCATCGATCAAACCCACTCTTAATGTAAAGAGTGAAACCCAAGTGGTCGATCCCCCTCCTCCCTTGAGGAGTGCCAAATTGGTTGCTCCAGTTAAATCATTGTTCAATCCCACTCCTCCTCTGAAGAGTGCCAAACTGGTTTCTCTGGTTACATCATCGGTCGATCCCACTCTTCATCTAAAGAGTGAACCCAAAGCGGTCGATCTGTTTCCATTTGTCGACCCTATTCTCCCCTTGGAGAATAAAACCAAAGTGGTTGATATGATCCCATCATTGGTCGATCCTACTCTCCCTCTAGATAGTAAACCCAATACTACCCACATTTTTCTCATTGATACATAATCTACTGTGTTGGGGGGCATTCCTCCTTCTCCCGTGAAACCCCCTCCAAGTAATGAGGCCATCATTTTTTATTGGGGTGCACTAAATAGACCTAACCTTCCCTCTAACATTCCTTTCAACATTACAATACAGGTTTGTGGTTGAGTCATTCCTCAGAGATTGATAGATGAAGGTGCGTCCATTAGTATTTTATCCTCTATTGCTTGGAAAGATTTAGATTTTCCTTAGCTTGTACTAGTTATGCATAATCTGTTAGCTTTCAACAGAAGAACCAAACACCCTTTAGGAGTCCTTCCTCAGTTTCCTGTAACTTTGGGAGGGAAAACTATCTTTATTGATGTTATGGTAGTCCAAGACCCCTTGGATTTCGATTTACTCCTTGGGCGAGATTATGTCTATTCCATGAAAGCTATTGTGTCCACTTTTTTTGTTTGATATATTTCCCTCACGATGGAAGAATCATAGTTATTGATCAAATTTCATGCATTGTGTTATCACTGAAATTTCGTCCGCGCAGGGCGACAAGAACTCCGCATCATCAACACGGAAAAACAGTCGTTCATGGCACAAGGATTAACTCCACAGCACAACAAAAGGGTCAAAACTATGCAAAAATGGCCAAAAAATTAAAAAACGCGATGCACCCACTGGGCGCACGCGTGTGCGTGCAACATCTTCGTATTTTGGGCGCATATGCGCGGCTGTGGGGTGAAAAACCCGCGCGCCTGCCAAATGGCGCATTTATGAAGCTGGTCGGCCTCCCAACCACTAATGGATCGGCTCCCAAGTCGATTTGACATCAAATCCGAGCTCAATCTGCGTGGGGAG
>ML810165.1:136650-153489 GCA_009831015.1 Picea engelmannii
TAGTTTTTGTTTAATTCTTGTTAATAGCTTAGTTGTTTTCTTTCTAACCTTTTACATTACAACTGTCATGACTAGCAGAGCCCAACTAGGCATGTAAGCACTCACTTTTTGCTCACACATCGACGAAAAGAGTGCAAACACATTGGTCCTGACTTGATTACCAACCCAATGACCTCCCTAAACGAGTCTTATATGCAGTCTATATCACCCCTACCATAGGTCAATTATGTGGCATCGTCTTCCATGACTTCAACTTTCGATGACTTAGATCCAGTAGTTGACATGGTGATATATTCGATAGGGCTATTGGGGCCTGATCTCCTTACCCCTATCATGGACCTCGGAATGTGTTCCTTCTATAGTGTTTTTCTTCCGTCTAGTGAAGATCTCTTAGAATCCATGTCCGACTTTTGTTCCTTGACATGGTGTCCTTCCAGTGCATTATCCTCTTGGAAGCCATGATCAAGGAAAGCTACGAGCATAGTTTTATTCTCTATGGAAAGTTCATTAAAAATGAAACAGAGGTCACGAGCATAGTTTTTCTTCTCTTTGTCAATCTCATTAAAAAATGAAACAATGTTCATGAGCATAGTTTTTCCTCTCTGTAGCAAGATCATTAAAAAATGAAACAGAAATTTAGGGATTGATCTCAGAGCCTTGAGCATAGTTCTTTTCCTGTATCAAGTTCATTTAAAAAATGAAATAGTCACCTCTCCTACCAAGTCTAGTCTTTCGCTAGATCTCATAGATATCAAGTCGAGTCTTTAGCTAGATCTCATAGATGTCGAGTCGAGTATTTCATTAGGTCTCGTATTTGAACCTTCATTTCATACACCCTTATATTTTTTCTCCATATAGTACATAAATTGGTGACAACCTCAAAGTTGGTGAATGAATTGAAGCTTTGGGGGACATGTCTCCAACCTTTGATTATCATTCTAGAGTTAAGCCACTATTTTTTCAAGCTGGGGGCAGAGTACCAACCATCCATGGGTATCCCAACCTTTGGAAATTACGTTGGGAATTTACAAGCATAGTTTAATTTTGTTTCAATCTTGTGTAAAAATGAAACCAATAACGAGCATGGTCTTAGTTCCTTCTCATGCTCTCAAAAACATGAGAATGTAACTGAGTAGAATTTTATCACTTTTTTTAGACTCATAAAGGTTATACAAAAAGGGAACCCCCCTGAGTCTCCTTTAAGCTCTTTTCAAACTCTCTAAACATGAAAATATTTTTGAGTAATGTTGCTTCCTTTCACACTCATTAAAAGGTTTGAAAGGGCATATTTCGAGTGGTAGTTTATCTCTTTTTCGGCCTCATGAGACTAATATTATGAAAAAGGACAACCTTGGAGTCGCCTTTAAGTTCTTTTCAGACTCTCTAAACATGAAAAACCACCGAGTTTTCTTTCTTTGGACTTGTTAAAATCACACATTGAAGGGCCTATACGGGAATGGACCCTTACATATTCCAGTTCATTAAACAAAGGAGGAGGAACTTACTGAAGGTGATTTATATCGAGCATGTGTTATCCTCCTCAAGCTTGTTAAATTAAAAAGAGGTACTCATCTATCTGGGTGGAGAAAAAATTGAAGGAAGTGGGTGAAGTTTTTGAGAATTCTTTATGGTAGATTTTGTCACCCTTGAACATGGCACCTATTTGCGTCTTGTCTTACAGTTGGGTATTCTTCTTGTCTTTGAGTCATACCAATTCCATGTGTCACCATTTTTTTTTTCCAGTCGAAGAGTGCTCTTATTGTCGTCACATTACATTTTGGTACTTTTTGAGTCAATGTTGCCAAGTCAATTGTCATGCCTCATCATGTTCAAGAGAAGTTTCACTTCAAACCATCCATTTGCAATATTACTAGTTTCCATTTCCTTTGTCATCCCATACTCATTTGATTCACCATATTACATCATTTTCCTATGTCAGTTTCGTTTCATTGATGGGGGATACATCAACCCTCTTTCGACGAGTCTCTTTCTGTCAACTTCAACACATCATCCAGGAATTAGGCTTAGAAACCAGTTAGTACCTTGGGACCTGCATGACTCTTCACTTCTAACAGTGGGTTTACATCATTGACCTATGATCGGATGATTCCACGAATGTTAGACCTCAACTCATTTATTCACATTCACTGGAATATACTAGGGTACCTTGGGAGTCATTGACATCATTGGTGATTTCCCTCGCACTTGTTAACGATTTACCTCAATGACCGATAATCAAGTGGTTTATACCATGTTCGACATCAAAACATATATTCAAATGGGTAGATTCATACAACATCGGGATTGGGACAAAGACCCTGGGTTGAGATTTCAATCTGTTAACTTCTTTGCCCAGGCTGCGAAGAAGATCATTTGAGCATGCTGATATATAAACTGTCACATAGATCCACATTGTACTGGTACATGGCTATGTTTTATCATCTCGTAGCTCCACTATGTATTTGTCGTGGCTATGATCAGTTCATTTCATGTAGGTATGGATCCACATTGTATATTTAGTGGCCATATCCTTAGTCAATATTTTTCATGGATCTGTAGTGTATTGGTCGACATCCGTGCTTTGAGTCATATCGTATTTCGAGCATTGGTATGTATTCCTTAGAAATGGAACATATATTAATATTTTTCGATGCTTGTTTGCAGCTTCTTCCAGGTTCTCCAACTCCACACCCTTTCATTAAATATTTGTAAAGTGTTTCAGCCATCATTCTCTCTTCTGACCTCACACTTTAGGGGGCATTATGTTACACATGAAATTTGCACACCTAGGTACCTCTCCCTAAGTGTCGTAAAGTCTCATATAAGTGTCTCATACACCTCGACACCATGGAATAACCTATGTCACAATCCCTAGTCAATATGGAGGAGGGATATATTACATGAAGGCCAAAATACCAAGTGCACATGAATTATTATTATCATGAAAAAAGAGATTATTTAAGTGTGAGAATCAAGTGTACATGAATTATTATTAATATTCATGAAAAAGAAGTAATTAAATGTGAGAATCCACCTCACATTTGGTTTCCTATTTTTTAGGGAAGGTGGACGATCTCATGGATGGTTGAAATATTTCCTCCTTAAAATCCTTGAGAGATATTTCCTCCCTAAAATCCTTAAGAAATATTTTCTCCCTAAATATCTTAGAGATCCCTTTTTTAGTGGATCTGATGAGAGATCCTCTCCATGGTGGTTAAGCCTCCAAATCCTATATAATAAGGGCTTTCCATGGAGGAGGAAGAGAGATGGAGAGATTGAGAAACTCCTAACTTATGATCTCACAAGGAAGGAGAGACATTCAAGGAGTCAAACTTACGATCTCATAAGGAAGATAATTAGCGAAGCATAGTCATCTTGTGGATCATTTAAGAAAGGGGTTGGACAAGGAGAGACGGAAGAGGCTGTTGCAGCTTCATCAAAGGTCTGTAAGTATCTCTATTGAGTTCTCATTAATACATGTGTTTGGCCTGTTTCTTTCACGATTGTGTATATCTACATGAACTTGTCTTTAATGGATAGATCTAGTTTCAAACTAATCGTAGTAGAATAGGAAGCATGTTTTGTCTTTGATTGGATTGTAGGACTTGTTGAAGATCTTGGAGATCAGAGCTCAACTTGGACTGGGCAAGGAAAAACATCATAAAAAGGTACATCTTCTTCCTCTTCTCTATATATTATCTTAGCTAGGTTTAAAAGGATGTCAGTTAAAAAAGTTAGCACCTTTTTGTCTTGATCTTAGAGTTTAGGATTCAAGAGGAAATCCACTTGTCCACAGGGGGATTTTCCTATAACACCTGCAATGTGTCTCAACACACCTTTTTCCCCAATTCAGTGAACACTCCTTGGTTCTACCATATGCTGGCTGAGAGTGTTCACGGAAAAAAAAATATGGTTGAGTGTGGACTAGATACATAGATGATCTGATCAACTTTCTATAAACTATAGCATACACCAACTAGGAATTTGAAGCGCTAAGATTCTTCCAATTGGTGACCATGGGAGTCGACATAGGCCTGAAGTCCTCCATCTAAAACCTGCTCAAAATGTCTGCAACATACTTCCCTTGTCTGAGGAAGATGTGACCCTCCTCCTACCATACCTCCATGCCTAGAATATAGTGCATCAAACCGATGTCACTCATCTCAAACTATGATGCAAGTCCCAACTTTCACTCAACTATGAGATCCTCTGCACCTGTGATGAATAAGTCATCCACATATAAAATAAGAATGAGTGTGTCCTCACCTCTAATGATGTAATAAAGGTTAGGATCAATGTTTCTCTTCCCAAATTCCATCTGAAGCAAGTATGTGTCAATCCATGAATACCAAGCTCTATGAAATTTCTCAATACCACATATTACCTTTCTCAAAAGGCACACGTGAGACTCTCTGTCAATAACCTTGAACCCCTGTGGATGCTCAATGTACACCTCCTCCTCTATAAATCCATTGAGAAATTCATTATTTACATCCATCTGATATATCCTCCAACCCATCTATGACGCCATGACAATAATACTCCTGATCAAGGTGTATCTCACAACTGGTGTGAATGTCTCATCATAATAAACTCACTCTAACTGAGATAATCCTCACACCATAGATCAAGCCTTTTGTTTCTCTATGCTGCCATCTACAACATACTTGGTTTTGTACAACCACTTGGAAGTCACAACTGACTTCTCCACTGGACTCAAAACCACCTCCCAAACATCATTGTGCATAATGGAGTAAAAATCCTCCAACATGGCCTCTCACCAAACCTATTGGTCAACTGCCTACACAAATGTCTTTGGCTCTATATCTGGGATACTCATCACGATATCCAAATAGGACCCAAGCCTCACTGGTGATTTTCTCTCTCTGAATTGTCTCTTGGGCTCTCCTACATTCTCCTTGAAATCCTTTAGGGTCTCCTCAAACCATATAGATTTACTCTTCCCTGAAGTAGTCAAAGGAGAATTAAGATCTCCCTTCCTAAGAGTATCTGCCTCAATCCTAATCCCAACATTATGAGATCCTAAAGCCTCTGCACACTAGTACATTTGGGTCAAATTCCGACGACGCGTTCGACGCAATTGCCACTTTATATTGTTGGGAGAATGACAAACATTGGACCCCCTCAAACGTCATTTCACATGACGTCTCTTTTTCGATGACATATATTTCATCATAAGACTGACATCTTGGAGGTGGCAAGACCAACATCCTATACATGGCAAGAGAGATGTCTTGGACGTGGCAAGAGAGACGTCTTGGCCGTGGAAAGAGTGATGTCTTGGATGTGACAAGAGCAACGTATTGGAGGTGGCAAGAGAGACGTCCTGGACATGGAAAGAGAGATGTCTTGGACGTGGCAAGAGAGACGTCTTGGACATGTAAAGAGAGATGTCCTGGAGGTGGCAAGAGTGAAATATTGGAGGTGGAAAGAGAGATGTTAAGAGGTATCAACTCCGACGTGGTTTCTATCTAAGTGACACTCTTGGAGGTGGAAAGAGTGACATCTTGGAGGTTGCAAGAGAGACGTCTTAGAGGTGGCAAGAGAGACATCTTGGACGTGGAAAGAGTGACATTAAGAGGTATCATATTCAACGTGGTTTATATGGGAGCGACACTCCAATAAGTCGCAATAGAGACTGTGTTGTAGGTATTTAAAAAAAAATACAATATCAATACTGAGAGGAACAGGTACATTAACCTTTGCTAAGATACTAGCCATATCAATATTTAAATCTATATCATCGGTCTGAGGCAAGGTTGGTTGAGGAGGAGATCTAACTTCCAATGGTAAAGGGGTTCTTTTCTAATGAGGTTTAGGATTACTAGGATATGTCTCGAGTGTGTTATCACATGGAATCACAATTGTTGAGCTAAAGTCCAAAAGATCAAGTGCAATCATGCGTAATAAGACTGCAAAAATATACTAGAGAGTAAGTCCCTGTTTTTAGAAAGGATCAAAATAATACTGTACTTTCTTGGGTATGTCAAAACAAGTGCCATCCAATACAAGATCCTATATACCAATGAGATAGTTGAGCAACAAAAATTCCAGAGCCTTCACTGAACCCTTTGACAATTTGTTTGACATTTAGCAAACAATTATATCATCAATAATACAACTTGAAGTCATTGCAGGTATTGCTTTGTATCATTTGGCTAGCACAACAACTTCACACATAGCATGCAAGTGTTCTGTATATATACATTGAGCATAAGAGAAAATTCATAGAATGTAAATTGTAGAAATTTGAAACAACCATAACATATTTGGACTCCAAATATAAAGCTCATAATCTCTCATGCCAAGACATTTCAAAATGTCAAACCATGTAAAATTAAATACCCCAATACTCGGTCAGAACAAGGGGAAAAAAAAAAACAAATTTAAATACTTCAACAACTATAGCAGATTTGGCGTGCATATATACAACACATATATATTCTAAGTTTAGTTTCAAATAACAACCAATGTTACTGTTATATACACAACTAATCCATCTAGTTTCAAATAACAACCAATGTTAACTGTCATACACACAGTTAATCCATGTAGTAGATATATTAAGTGATTGAACATCACAGTCATTTTTCAAACATGATCCAAGAACATGACAGGCCAAAGCAGAATATTGTGAATTTGTTCAAATAGCTTCCTATATTGCACATTATGAGGAAGGTGTGCATCCAAAATACATATGATCTCACAGATTTCAGATAGAATCTCAGGAAAATAAACATACATATATCGGATTACTATATTCAAGATATACACAATATGTTATCTAAGTCTGCAGATGCATCCATTTAGCCAGAATTATTTACATGCTCACATTCATCAATCCATTCAGAATACTTGCAAACATTTTCATAAATACAAATGGCTAATTCATACATAGATTTATTTATTACTCCATTTCATATTAAATCCATCTCCAATTCAATAAGGATGACCTTTGTTCAATAATTCAAACCTCTATAAATATCAACTATTCAACTGATCTAACTACACTACTAAAAAAAGGCATGTGCCAAAACCCAAAAACTAAAACATATGGTTCAGAAAGCTTACACGTCAATGGGCTCGCTCAATGATGTCAATTCCAATTAATCCAAGAGAGGATATTATGTTCAGTAAGGGCTAAAAAGTAGAAAAGTCACTTGTAAAAAATAATACCACATAAAAATAACCTTAGGAAAACACAAAAAACTACACTGACCATTTATTGAGGTGCTGAAACTCTCCTGGCATATCCTGCATGAAACCTCCCCGATAAGATCTTTCTGATCCTTGAATGAATAAAAATGTGAGAGCTGAAAAAATGTCAAACTGCAAGGCTTCATATAGTCAACAGACTAAATGTCAAATTGCAAGGCTTAGTTTCTGGGAAACCAAATAATATAAGACCCAAAAGTATCGAAAGAAAAATAAACAAACTACATCAAAATCACTCTTAGAGATGCAACCTAAGTTGGGAAAAATAACATGCCACTTTGATATCATAGGGAATAGTTAATCAAATATACTAAAATTGAAAACTAACGATCCATTGCCTATTTTTATGTCTCAACATTAAATGCGGTCAAAGTAAGGATACCGAAGGGAATATATTTAACTAGGCAGGTACACTTTCGAATTAGTGTCATGTGCCATCCAAAGTCCTATTCATGGAAATTTGATCAATATTTAACAGTTATCACCACGCAAATCTATGGTAGTTAGCAAATTTCTAGGGAGGCTGACTCATCATTGGCAATCCTTTTTACAGCACAGTAAAAATGCATAAAAGCCTACACCAATGTAATGGGAACGGACAGAGAAGCAAAAATGAATGAAATCACATTCTCACAAGAATGATTATGTATAAATTTCCCATGAGAATGAGTATTTATAAAGCATAAAATAGGGAAAAATAGAAAAATAGAACAAAAACGCCATTCCAAGAGAATTTAAAATGTTGGAAGTCCATGGTGAGTTGTTTCAATAGAGATTGTGAGGAAGATTTTTTTTTTTTTATCTTTAAGAAGATATCTTCGAGAACAAATTTTACAATGATTTGCCTAAAGATTTTCAATAAAATGTGAGCCGACCTTCTAGTGCCTACATAGAAATCATTCAAACGTGCCTACATAGAAATCATTCAAACATGCCTACATAGAAATCATTCCTATTACTAATAATAAAACAAATTATTCTACCCATCCATTCATATGTTGTAGGAATGATTCAAGTCAAATCAAATAGAGTTGGAGGGCATTTTAATTGAAAATACAGACACATGTATGCTCCAAAATATTAGTAAAATGTATCGCTGTAAATGAAGGAAAATTGATACTCCCAGCATGCAAACAAGGGAATTCGACACAGAATGGACAACATGTGTCTGTAGGACAAATTGTTCAATGTTCAACAGAGTATTCACACCAAGTTTCAGTCATAGGGGAGTGTGGGCAACGTTGTGGGGTATATCAATGATTGTATCCAACCAATAGAGGGTTGTTAAGTTGGTGTACATAGCTATTCTTTAGTTAAATGGGCCAAGCGATCTCACAAATAAACCTATTGAACATATATTAATACGTTGGATGAATTATTGTATACAAGTATAATTTAATCGGCAACACAACCACATTGATCTTAGTTAACCCACATCGTTTCAACACATAGGGAACACATAATTTATTTTGGAAATTCAAATGGAAAACCAAAACATAATTTATTTATTTTGGAAATTCAAATTGGAAAACCAACATTCTAAATTCAAATTGGAAAACCAGCATTCGACGAGGATTTGGAAAACCAACATTCGACAAGGATTTAGAATTGACCAACATTCAACAAGGATTTGGAAAACCAACATTCGACAAGGATTTGAAATTGACCAACATTCGACAAGGATTTGGAAAACCAAAATTCGACAAAGATGAAAACCAACATTCGACAAGGATTTTATTAAACTTGAGAAATAGTTACAAAAATGAGCTATATGTAACTTTTTTGTACTATTAGATGAGTTATATGTAACTTTTTTGTACTGTTATTCATCAACAATTTTTTTGTACTATTATTCATTAGCAAAATTGCAGATTGTTGCAAATTGCTTTGGTTCAAGGACAACCTTTGATCTTTAAGCAAGTTTCTTCTCCCAGGCTCCTCATGCTTTTGTAGCTGTCTTCCTTCTTTGTTTTCTTTCTACTTCTCTTTCTTTCCTTTCTACTGCACATTAATTCCAACAACATTTTATTTTTAAGCATTTTCTTTTTAATACGATGCTTGGAAGACCAACTTGGTCCCCAAAAGCTTCAACCAAAAGATGGGGTACTTCCACTACAAAATGGAAGATAAGTGTTGAATAGGGATTGATTTTGGCATACCCCTATTGTCCACTTCATTGGTGGAGATGACATCTTTTGCTGCTATAGGTTCTTGGACAATCATTGTTCCTTCTTCCTCACCCTTACTTTTTACTTTCCAAACCTTTTTTTCTTATCTTTACTCTTCACTTTTCAAACCCTTTTTTCTTACCCTTTACTCTTCACTCTCCAAATTATTTTTTGATGTGTAGTACTTGGGATGAAGTTCCTAATGAAGCCTTGGTTTCTTGACATTGTAGTTCTCGAAAATATTCTTGCTAATGCAAGGGTTTCTTTGCATTCTCTTATTATTTGTGTTACTTTGAACTTGTAGCTGTCTTGGGAAAGTTACTTCCCATTCTTCCCATCAAAGGAACATAAACTAAAGTGCCAATGAACATCAACATCGTGGCCTTTCTTCTTTGCAGCGGAAACAAACCAAACATGCCTTGACATACCACTTTGGTTTGTGTTTGTTAGTGTGTTTTCTTGGTCCCCTGAGTATGGGGACAGATTTAGGTGGTGGAAGCATTCCTTTTCTACCCTCATTCAAGCTTCTACAAGCACATTGTAATGGTTTTCTATCCATTTCATTTTCCATTGTCTTTTCTTCAATCAAAATGTTTTCTTCTTTGGTTTCTCTTGCCTCGAAAAAAGTTAGTTTGATGGTATTAGCTTGAGTTGAGATTTTTCTTGGTTCTTTTTTTCCACCCAAACTTAAGCCTTCATGCTCAAGTCTATGCTTATAGCTATAAGAATATTTACAATCCCTTGGCTTCTCTTGCCTAGATCCTAGTCATTGTAGCCTGTTTTTCGTATGTGCTTGGAACTGTTGCCTCTGGTATGTTTTTCAAAAACATTAAAGGGTTCTTGAAAAACAAATTGAGAAAGGTCCATAGAGAGTGAGCTTACCATGCTTGTCTCATTCATAGTGCTAGCTTATACAATAGCAATGGAAAGTGTTTTCACTTCCTTGGTCTTATGGGCAACTATAGGCAACTTAGCCAATGTCTCAAGCTCCTTTTTCAACTCTGCTATTATCTCCTTCAAGTGTTGGTTCTCCTCTTGGATCTACACATTGAAGCTCCATAGTTCTTCCAAGCTCTCTCTTTTTACTTCTTTATCCAAGTTGGCCTCGTTTCTCGTCAAAGTGGTAACAATGGATTTAAGGTCACAAATTCAACAACTCTGATACCAATATGATTCAATATGATAAACATGGTACTTTATAGCCCACAGGTTTCATCAATTCATATCCTTCAAGAAAATTAAAATTGTTTGTATCTGCAAGTACAATCACACTAATATCTTTGTCTTCATATTTGGGTTGTCGGTCTATTTCAAATCTAGTCTCAATGCCAAGTTCACAATGCACTATGTGTTTTATTTTGAATGTGCCAAAACATGCACTCTGGTTTATTCATTCATTTTTAACTATGCACACGACACTTTAAACAACAACCACTATTGTACAATATCCTTTCAAACACTAATATATGCAAGAATATGTCAATGAATTCATATTCAAGAAGCTTATCAATAAGGAATCTGCCAAGACATTCTATGTTGAAACATACACCATGCAAATGTATCAATTACAAATCTGCACATACACCTTAATGTCAATCAACACATTGACCCTATTTTTTTTTTCTGCTATTCAAATGTGCCTACATAGAATTCATTAAAATTGCCAATAATGAAACAAATTCTGCTCATTCACTAATACTCTGTAGGAAGCATTCAAATCTTATAGAGTTTAATTGAAAATACAAACACATGTGCATGATCCAATGAGTCAATAAAATGTATCACTGAAGATGAATTGATACTCCCAACAATTCAAAGAAGGGAATTCGATGCAAAATGGACATTGTGTGGTGAGGGAATGAATTGCCCAATGTTTCATTGAGTATTCACACCAAGTTTTAGTCAAAGGGGAGTGTGGGTAGCGTTGTGGGGCATATCAACAATTTTAGTGACCACCAGGCAGTTGTTAATGTGGTGCACACATTGATATTTTAATTAAATCTACCCAATGATTTAACAAGTCACNGTATTCACACCAAGTTTTAGTCAAAGGGGAGTGTGGGTAGCGTTGTGGGGCATATCAACAATTTTAGTGACCACCAGGCAGTTGTTAATGTGGTGCACACATTGATATTTTAATTAAATCTACCCAATGATTTAACAAGTCACTCATTGAATAGAGACTAATACATTGGATGATCTATCTGCCCAATGATTTAACAAGTCACCCATTGAATATAGACTAATATGTTGGATGATCTATTGCATATGTACACGTATTAATTTAATTGACAAACCAACCACATGTCATTTAAACAAATAGGGAACACACAATTTACTTTGGAAACTCAAGTGGGAAAACCAACACTTCGTGGGTATTTTATTCAGCTCAAGAAATAGTTACAAAGGTGAGCTACACACAGATTTCATGTACTTACTAGAAAAATTGCAGATTGATTTCACTTGGGGACAACCTTCGATATTTGAGTAGGTCCTTTTCCCAGGCCCCTCATGCTTTTGAAATTGCACTTATTCTTCATTTCCTGTCCATCTCTCTTCCTCTTCTCTTCACTGTCCATTAATTTTAATAACATTTCTTTAATAGAGCTACTTGGAAGGCCAAACATCAAGTTGGTCATTTTATCTTGTGATGGCTTTGGCTTTGGACAATTAATTCAAACTTCATCAAAATCTATTCACAAAGTTTGGGATGAGGAAATATTTTGGATCCATTTTGGATCATAACTCCTTATCGACACCAACTCCAAGCCATGACAATAATGGATCTGTTCATAAATGGAACTGTTTAGATTGTTTTTGAAATTAAGACGTTGACAACAACTCCAATTGCAATTCTGAAAAGTTGGCTCAGTTCCGAAATGAAAGATGTTTAGATTGGTTTTCCAAGTTTCCAATGTAGATAGAAAACAAGTTCTACACATGCTTTTGAAGTAGTTGTTTTGTAATCCTTGAAGGCATTTTTGTACTAGCTATTAAGCAACCTAGGTCTATCAGTTCCAGAAGCTACTACTTTACAGTGACTGTTGGCCAGTGTTTTTCATATAAAATGTTATGAATGTACATATTTTTCTAAATTCATAGTTAAGGAATTGGAACTTACCGAGTAAGAAAACACTATATCAGGAATTGGAGCTTACTAAGTAAGAAAACACAAGCATTTCACATGTTGATGATTCATGAACACAATAAAATTAATCAATTGTTCATCCATGAAATTTTAAGAAGAAAGACATTTATATAATTGTCACAGGAAATAATGCTTTTGTCATACTTTAGAGTAGCTTCACAAGCAACAGCTCTAACTTCAGTCTACTCTAACTTCTGTCTTATCAATTCTCTTTTTCTGGATAACTTCCAAAGAAGCACCGACAATAGACCTAGAATAAGGCTTGTTTGTTGTATGTATCCTCTTCTTTACTTGCTTAGCATGAATGTCCTAGTGATGGGAATAACAAGCGGTGAGTGCACATGCGTAACCCACTACACATAATATACAACATATAGCCATAAAAATTGACCGGTTCACCTTCTTGTGTTGTTTCTGATACATTGCAGTCTAGGTAAGCTTGGGTGGCTTCAGGTGATTGTGGAAATACCTCTTAAATTTGGAATTGACAAACAAGAATACCTGTGAATTTCCAAGGAAAAATAATTGAGAATTGAAACTATTAGATGTTTCACCAGAAAAGCGTAAGAAGACAGTCTTTTGTATACAAAAAACTTACATTATGTTGTCTATATAGGTTTTTAACATAGATAATACACATCACTTATTTGTGGGACTCAATTCTGGCATTCTCTAGATAGTTTATCAACAATATTGTAAGCATAAAACAATGTGCAGAAACAGAGCTTCCAAAGCATACCTAATCCACCATGCAGAGTTTGCAAAATATCCTCAATACACTTAATGAAGCATGCAATATTTACTCAAATGATTTACTCACAAAAAATGGCATACATAGTTTTAGAAATATCTACCCACCTGAGACTCTGATCGGATGAACCTAATACCCTTGCCAGGGTAGATCTTTGCACCGCTGAAGCGACAAATTTCTGTCCTGCAAATATTGGAGAAAGATGGAAGAAAGAAAAAGTATGAGATGAACATGCTATCTATGAAAACAAGGGTTGAAAATTGAAAAGACAAACATATATATATTATCCTATGGTCCATTAGAAAAGGGGACAACTATGTAATACTAGGACTACACAACGACTAGATTTCCACCAAAAGTGAAAACACGCAACAGTCTTGTACATGGGATGAGTCTTATACATTGAGTGATTACTGGTAGATGGTGCTACATGATCCTGCACTAGTTTGGTTGGCATTGGGATTCAATGGCAACTGCTATTTCCCTGCTCGGATCATGCATAACTGTTTTCGGGTTGAGTCTGAACAAAATTACCTGTAAACAGAATTTTGCCTAATCACCCAACTCAGGGGTGGTCTTACCAGCTTAGGGTTGGTATCCACAGTGGCTACCTAAGGCCAAAAGGAAAATAGCTCATGAGAAGTCAGCTCTGCACGCACATATTTGATAAAATATGAGTGTTTTACAATTATTTGTCTTATGTTGTTAATTTTTGTATGTTGTTATGAATACTGTGCTTGAATCAGAAATTGTATGGAGGAATCAACTTGAACTGTTTATGAAATGAAGAAAGATAAATAATCCTATTAGCATCCACGTCAACCAATGTGGTTTGTGGGACATGTGTTAATTCCCTTTATTGGTGGAGGGAAATCAAGACCAGGAGGTCAAACACCTACCCTCTCGTGCACACAAGGGATCTATACTCTTGTTTCTAAGCATAAAATTCTAGATTAATTGCCGATGAAATAATATAATGTGTATGCTTCCAATTCCACATTTACATTTGCATATAAATCTAGTTTATGAGTTGTTGGAAGATTTGGATAGAGTTAAAGTTGGTTTTACAGTTTGATAGTGGGAAAAAATTTGGTGAAGTGGGTACCCCACTCGCCAAGGAAGTCGAGCAGGTATACCACAAGCAACTTCAACCTTGTATAATATTTGGGATTTCCTTGGCATCCTGTCATAATTCTACTTGTTCCACAACATTTATATAATGATGGCAATCAATTTAAGCTTATGAAGTCTCTATATTACTAGTGTTTCAGATGCATACATGTTAAATCCAGGATATCCTAGAGTAATAGGTGTACACCTTCATAGAAGTACTGACTAGAGATAATTATGCTAGAGCTACAAGAGAATAAGAACCCAGGGAGTAAAAAAGAAAGAACAAGAAAAGGGAATCCCTTTTCTTATGAATTAGGATGATAACAAGTAGAGGACTAAAGCGATCCATAATTAACCTGACAAAGAAAGTGTTAGCATATATCTCAAACCTGTTTTTTTCTCAACAACTGGTCGGAAGGCGCAAGAAGATCTGAATTACTTCTAGGGTGAGTGGTTGAACTTCTAGGAAGGCCTTGCTTGGAATTGGGGGTTGGAAAACGTTGTGATATATATATCACTTGGGTCATCTATTGTTGATACAGAGCCATGGCTAAAGCCTGTTGATGCAAGAGCTCCTCTTCCAATCCTGTTTTTCTCTTTGACATAACCCTAACCTTATTTCCCGTTTTAACATGTTTATCTCGCTTCTTGGGGATGAAACTTAGTTGATTTCCCATTATTCTTCAATGAAGAAGATCTAATCTAAGAATATAGCAAGTCTTTCTAGTAAACACCACTTTTAGTTGTACTAAAAAATAAATACTAAAACCGTGAAGTTTAGGGGAATTATTCTATGCGACAATCCAAGTGACAGTGAAATTTTTCATTACACTCCACCGGTACAAATGCCTTCTTGTGAAGTCCGGCCACATCATAGCCATCGTCCTTGGAAAGAATAGTCGTAGGCTCCATGGTATAGGAGGGCAGAGGGGTTCAAATATTTCTCAGGTCCTCCTTTTCTTTGTTTGCTTTGGTCACTTCTGTTGGTGTTTGCAATATTGGCGTTAGTGTGAATGATATATATATTCGTGTTTCAAATTTGGGATTTTAAATTAACAAAATTATCCTCTCCCATGGAAAATGTGGGATTTTTTGTGGATTTCAAACGCTCCTCTCCCTCTCACATGCAAAAGATCCGAGTGGAATATTTAATCATTATATGTGAAATTATGAAACTATGTTTCACTTTTTTATTTATTACTAAAAATATGGGATAAAATCCAATTTTACCCTACAACTCCATCATGGTAACATAATGGTATGCTTGACAATGTTCTTGAGTGCTAAATAAATCATGTCCACATTATGTATATTTTTCATTGTCTTGTTGTGGGTAGTATATATCCTTAATGTGTAAGATGTATCATGGAAAACACATGTTAAAGGACGTACTTAGCTAAGTCAATTAAGTCAAGACATAGAACACCACCATAAACTTGCTAAGTAAATTAAACCAAAATATATGACATAGCCATAAACTAATAACCGAATATCTGTTTTAAACTAGAGTGTAAAGAAATCATTATTAAACTAGAATGGTAAATAAATCACTATGTTAATTTAAATACTTGTAAAAAACTAATCACATGCATAACACACAAATATATTCAGTTGCACAAGAAGCTAATAAAAATGTTATTGCAATCTAGATTCAATTGCATGTTCTCGCCTAATTGGCTTTGGCTTAACAATCACAAGTATAAATACAATTAACTAGTCAAAGTCACTTTCTTGTGCCAATGGTTTATGCCCCCATATATATTGCATGAGATAATAAACTACAATATAAAGGTGTGTATAAAGTGCATGAATGTATCAATTGATATTGCATAAACTAGGGACGTAATGGACTTTAATCCTGGCATGTATCCTAACTCAACATTATTGTTTCTAAAATAATGCATTGCCTCAAAGCATATGTGACTCAACACTATTTATTTTTAAAGCAAGGAACATTAAAGAGATGAAGAGATACATTGGAGTGATTTAAAGTCGATGTTATGAGTTTGGTGATCGAAAAGGGTTCAAAAGAAGTTGGCATGGTGAGAAAAAATTTGTAGATCGATTTAAAAGACGCAAAATTGAAATTGCTTACATAAAGAAGTTGGTGTTGACGAAAATCAATTGTCCACTCACTAGCACTAACACTAGTGTGGTAGAATAATGTTGAAAATGGCCAACAAAATTATAACATGCAATTTTTTGTTGGAGTCACTCTGCTTGTTAAGCCCTAATATTGGCTCATTACCACTTAATTGGGGCATATTATATTAGTAATGCTATTTTATTTATGTAGGATTTAGGCCATTAGTTGTGATTTAGATTAGTAATGTTATTTTATTTATGTCGGCTTTAGGCCATTAAAACCTCCTAGTCTCCTATATATACCAAGGAGACATTTTCATTTTGAATCATCTTGTACT
>ML810166.1:23542-42610 GCA_009831015.1 Picea engelmannii
GATTAGACAGTTAGAGCGTAGGAGGGAGAACGGATATAAACACCCTCACCTTTGTATCATAGTAGTTGTTGTTGTATCATTAGCATAGAATAGAAGAAAAGAGATGTAGTAGAGAGCTGTAGAGAAGAACCCATGTACAGAAGAAATTGAGTTAATATATGAAGCTTTGACTCAACTTTCATGGTGTTATGATATTTACTATTTACATATGCTGAATGGTATGCTTACAGTTGTTTTATTCTCTCTGTTATGCATTTGTTATGATGCTATGCTGTGTGTTGAATGTATGAAGTCTGAGAGAGAAAGAGAATGAGTTTCAATTGTTTCTCTTCCTGAGAGAAATTCTTGCAAGGAGTGCAGTGAAACATCCGCAAGGTGTGCGTCAACAAGGGTTTCGAGTTTTATCTCAGAAAGCTCAGGAGGGATACTATTGTTCTCATTCCAACATAAGTGCGGGTGAAGAACAAAAGCCATGCAAGGTGTGCACAGGCTAGTCGAGGCCTTAGAACTTATCAACTAAGGTTGAAAGGGTGAAGGACTGCTATTGCAGAAAGTGCACAGAGTCAAAAGATCAAATACCCAGGAGTATTTGAAAGTTTTCCGCAAGGAGTGCGAGCAGGAACCCTTTTGGAGGCTTGAGTTTACAAGAGAAAGTTCAGGAGAGATAACAACTTTGAACACTTCAAAGGAGGACGGAGATCGAAATACTTCAAAGGGAGGTGAGGAAGCAAAATCATCGCGCAAAAGGTTAAGTTTCGGGGGGAAGAACATTGGCTCATTTCACAGAGATTCTTGAGGAAGAAATCGAACGGTCGGAATCCTCCGTGGAGAATTCACGAAGTTGCGAGGACCGTAGGATCTAGAGGAGTTGCAGGGTGGATAAGGGTTGGACGAATCCATTTCGTTGGTGTCAAGGATCAATGAGGATCATTGATCGTGGTCAGTTTGGGCTGCCAAATCATTTCACGAACTCGAGGTTCGTAAGTTTGGAGGTGGAAGACAAAACTCTTAGAGTCGCAAAGTCCCGAGTTGTGAGAAGGGAGGAAGAGATCCAGACCGTTGGATCCAAGCCACGGGAGAACTGTCAGATCTAAATCTTCATGGGGTATCGCATATCATGAGTTCAGAGGATAGAACAAATCCTTTGATTGCACGAACTTTCAAGTAGCTAGGAGCAGGAACAACTGTTGGATCCAAGGCAAGGGAGAACCGTTGGATCAAAACCCCGCAGAGCTATCATGTATCGGAGACTCAGGGTTTGAAAGAGGGTCTTTCCAATGTGCGAGATTGTGAAGTGCTGAGAGTTTATGGCTTGTTTGAATGCGTGACACATGCGTCAAGTGGGGACCGCAAGGTTGACAGGTGGCATGAACAACTAACCCCCAGAGAAAGGTGTAAGCAGTGACAGGTGGCATGTACTTGCCGCATTGAAGGAGTCAACCCACAGTTGACCCATCGCCTCTCAGGTTTTTGTAAAAGAGGAGCACGAAGGCTCAACACTCCAACTCGTGAGATTGCGAGTTGTGAGAAGTGCGAAAAGGAAGTCAACCATCACCTCTCGGGGTTTTGCAAAGGGAGAGTGCCAAAGTTCAACACTCCAACTCGCGAGGTCGCGAGTTGCGAAGAGGCGCTAGTACTTAGCCCTAGCCGACGATTACGCATGGAGGGTGCTGTCAAGGAAGGAGCCATACCCCATTGCATCTCGGGTATCGACGTTTGGTGAAGAAAAGTTGAGGGTCTTCGACTCGTGAACACGCAAGTTGCGAAAGATGCTTGTGCTAAGAAAAGGTCGTGATCGCTTGGAGAAGGAAAAGCTCGCGCCTGGTGTCAAGTTACATAGGGTGAGTTTTTACAAAGGACCTGTGGATTCATTGGAGGTTCCAGTGGGAATCAAAGGAGCCATTGAGATATCAGCATAGCTGAAAGTGAAAATGAAGCTGGACAATTGACGCTGGAGATATCAGTGAAGCTGAAAATGAAAATGAAGCTGGACACGAAGGAGAAGAAGTCGCAGTTGAAGATGCTGCAGATGAATTCCTATTTAGGGCTATTGCAAGAATAGGTGCCAGAGAAAAAATCCAGTGTATGAGGGAAACCTGGATGTTGAAGAGCTTCTAGACTGGATTAGAGCTCTAGATAAATACTTCGACTATGAGGATGTCGAGGAAGAAAAGAAAGTCAAACATGCCATCACTAGACTTAAAGGGCATGCAACACTATGGTGGGATGAACTGCAGGTTGACAGACGTTGCAAGGGCAAGCAAACAATTAAAAGTTGGTATAGAATGGTAGCAAAGATGAAAGACAAATTTATACCCAAGGATTATCAAATCACTCTGTTTCGGAGGATGCAGAATTTGAGACAGAAGCTGATGTCAGTGAAAGAATACACTGAAGAATTCTACAAGATAAACATCAGAGCAGGTCATCAGGAAAGCGATGATGAAAAGGTTTCCAGATACATGAATGGTCTGTGATATGACATTCAAGATGAGATGAGCATGATGACCCTTTCGACTATAAAAGATGCTTATCAGATGGCTCTAAAAGCTGAAGAGAAGCCGAGCCGAAAGCAAGGTCAAAGAGGTCGAGGTAGAAGTCAAGCTAGAGGAAAAACAATTGCCCAAGACAGAACTCAGAAGCCTAAAGAAGAAGGGAAGAAACCTCAAACTCAACATGAGAGAGAAGGAAGCTCACATAGAGGGCAATATGCTGATAGAAATACTTTTCCTCAAGCTAGAGGAAGAGGAAGAGGCAGAGGCGTTGAAGTAAAATGCTTTGTCTGTGGAAAGATCGGACATAAATCCTATGAGTGTCTAGATAAAAAAAAAATGGTGGTGAAACTCACATTGCCGAAGCTCAAGGGTGGAATGTTGAGGCAGAAGATGTTGAGGGCAAAAGATCCTTAATGATGAGGAAAGTTCTCTTGAAGCCAGAGAAAGAGGCAGAGAACCCAGCCCAAAGAAACAGTCTGTTTAGGACTGCTTGCAAAACCAAAGACAGGGTATGCAAGGTCATAGTGGACAACGGTAGCAAAAACAATCTCGTATCTACAGAGATGGTAGAAAATTTGGAGCTGGAGACTATCGTACATCCAAGCCCATATAGAGTTTCATGGCTACAAAAAGGACATCAGGTAAATGTCACTAAACAATGTTTAGTTGAATTTAAAATAGGAGGATATAAGGATGAAATATTATGTGATGTCATTCCCATGGATGTTTGTCATCTATTGCTAGGTAGACCGTGGCAATATGACATAAACATGATTCATGATGGGAGAAAGAACATGTACACCTTGGAGAAAAATGGTAGGATGCACATGTTGCTACCGATTAAGGATAAAGAAGCGAAAACATAGATGAGTAGCACTATACTTCTCATGAGTGGGAAGGAACTTCTTAAGGAGGTTAAGAAGAAGGAAGACACACAATTTATTGTGGTCAGGAAGCCCAAAATTGTTTTGACTTGTACAAGGATAGATGATTTGCCAGAAGAAATCCAGAAGTTGCTGGAAGAGTTTGCTGATATAGTAGTGGACGAACTACCTTGTTCGTTGCCACCTATCAGAAGTATAAGCCATCACATTGATATTATACCTGGAGCGAGTTTACCAAACAAATCCGTGTACAGGTTGACGCCGCAGGAAAATGAGGAAGTCAAGAGACAGGTCCAGGACTTAATGGACAAAGGATTGATTTGGGAGAGCTTGAGTCCATGCGTTGTTCCAACAATGCTCAACCCAAAGAAATATGGAGGATGGAGAATGTGTACAGACTCAAGGGAAATCAATAAGATTACCATCAGATATAGATTTCCATTACCAAGGATGGACGACTTGATGGATTGCTTGAGTGGAGCAAAGTTCTTTTCAAAGATTGATTTGAAAAGCGGATATCATCAAATTCGAATGAGAGAAGGTAATGAATGGAAGACAACATTCAAGACGAATGAAGGGATGTACGAATAGCTTGTCATGCCATTTGGTTTAACAAATGTACCCAGTACTTTCATGATATTGATGAACAAAGTCCTGAAGGATTTCATAGGGAAATTCATCATTGTATATATTGACGATATATTAATTTTCAGTAAAACAGAAGCAGAGCATTTAAAGCATTTAGCTGCAGTGATGAAGAGATTACAGCAAGAGAAATTGTTGATTAATGTGAAGAAATCATCATTTATGAGGACATAACTCATTTATTTGTGTTTTTTTATCTCTGCAAATGAGTTGAAGATGGATCTAGAAAAGGTAAATGCGATTAAGAATTGGCCATCACCGAAAAATGTGTTTGAAGTTCGAAGCTTCCATGGTTTGGCAAGTTTCTACAGGAAATTCATCTGAAATTTCAGTGGAATTAGTGCACCAATGATGGATACGGTGAAGAAAAGACACAAATCTTTTCACTGGACAGAAGAAGCAGAGAAGAGTTTCAATCTACTGAAGAAGAAGATCACGAAACAAGCAATTTTGGTTTTGCCAGATTTTAGCAAGACATTCTAGGTCAAGTGTCACACGAGTGGATTTGCAATTGTTGCAATCTTGAGCCAAGACGACAGGTCGATCGCATATTTCAGTGAGAAACTGAATGAAGTGAAGGTTAAATACTCAACATATGACAAAGAATTTTATGCAGTCATACAAGCACTGAAGAAATGGAGACATTATTTGGTTCCTAAAGAGTTTGTTTTGTACAATGATAATCACGCTTTACAATTCGTGACTCAACATGAGAAGTTGAACCAAAAACATGCTAAATGGGTTGAATTCATGCAGAATTTTACTTTTGTAATCAAGCATATTTCTGGAACTGCTAACAAAGTTGTTGATTCTTTGAGCAGGAAATGTTTGCTTATGCAGGAATTCAGAGTCAAGACTTTGGGTTTTGATAACCTCAAAGAAATGTATAAGGATGACCTAGATTTTAAGGAAGCTTATGAGGCATCTGAGAATCCAGTTCTCAGGGACAGAAGTTAATGGACCGAATATATGATCCAAGATGGATTGTTATTCAGGGGAAATCAACTATGTATTCCAAAATGCTCCATGAGGGAGAATCTACTGAAGGAAAAACATAGTGGAGGATTGGCCGGACACTTCGGTCATGACAAAACATTCTCAAATTTGAATAGCTCATATTATTGGCCAGGGATGAGGAAAAATGTTAATAAATTTGTGGACAGATGCAGGATTTGTCAGCACACAAAGGGGAAAAGGCAGAACACAGGGTTATATCAACCATTACCCATACCAGAAAGGCCGTGGGACGCAGTGAGCATGGATTTTATATTGGGACTGCCAAGAACACAGAGAGGCTATGATTCAATCTTTGTGGTAGTCGACAGATTTTTCAAGATGGCACATTTTATACCATGCCAGAAAACCAGTGACGCAACTCATATTGCGAACCTATTTTTCAAGGAAGTCGTCAGACTTCACAGCTTGCCAAGGAGTATTGTTTCTGATCGAGATACCAAGTTCGTAGGACATTTATGAAGGACCTTATGGAAAAAGCTGGGGACAAGTTTGTCCTTTAGCTCAGTGTATCATCCTCATACGGATGGACAGACAGAGGTTGTGAACAAAAGCTTGGGATATTTGCTAAGGAGCTTAGTGACTGAACACCACAGTCAGTGGGATTACATTCTGCCACAGGCGGAATTTTCTTACTCAACAGAAGCATAGGGTAGAGTCCATTCCAGATTGTATATGGAATGCAGCCAAGGGGAGTTTCTAAATTGAGAGATGTGGAACAAATGTATGAAGTCTAAGAGAGAAAGAGAATGAGTTTCAATTGTTTCTCTTCCTGAGAGAAATTCCTGTAAGGAGTGCAGTGAAACATTCGCAAGGTGTGCATCAACAAGGGTTCCGAAATTTATCTTAGAAAGCTCAAGAGGGATACCATTGTTCTCATTCCAGCAGAAGTGCAGATGAAGCAAAAAAGTCGTGCAAGGTGTGCGTAAGCTAGTCGAGGTCTTAGAACTTATCAACTAAGGTTGAAAGGTTGAAGGACTGCTGTTGCAGAAAGTGCACAGAGTCAAAAGATCAAATACCCAGGAGTATTTGAAATTTTGTCGAAAGGAGTGTGAGTAGGAACCCTTTTGGAGGCTTGAGTTTACAAGAGAAAGTTTAGGAGGGATAGCACCTTTGAACACTTCAAAGGAGGACGAAGATCGAAATACTTCAAAGGGAGGCGAGGAAGCAAAATCATCGCGCAAAAGGTTAAGTTTCAGGGGGAAGAACATTGGCTCGTTTCACAGAGATTCTTGAGGAAGAAATCGAACGGTCGTAATCCTCCTTGGAGAATTCGCGAAGTTGCGAGGACCGTAGGATCCATAGGAGTTGCAGGGTGGATAAGGGTTGGACGAATCCATTTCGTTGGTGTCAAGGATCAACGAGGACCATTGATCGTGGTCAGTTTGGGCCACCGGATCATTTCGCGAACTCAGGGTTCGTAAGTTTGGAGGTGGAATACCAAACTCTTAGAGTCGTGAAGTCCCGAGTTGCGAGAAGGGAGGAAGAGATCTAGACCATTGGATCCAAGCCGCGGGAGAACCATTAGATCTAAATCTTCGCAGGGTATCGCATATCGTGAGTTCGAAGGATAGACCAAATCCTTTGATTGCACGAACTTCCGAGTAGCGAGGAGCAGGAACAACCATTCGATCCAAGGAAAGGGAGAACCATTGGATCAGAACCTCACAGAGCTATTTCATATCGGAGACTCGAGGTTTGAAAGAGGTTATTTCCAATGTGCGAGATCGCGAAGTGCCAAGAGCCGAGGGCTCGTGTGAATGCATGACACATGCGTCAAGTGTGGACCGCAAGGTTGACAGGTGGCGTGAACAACTAACCCCCAAAGAAAGGTGTAAGTGGTGACAGGTGGCATGTACGCGCTGCATTGAAGGAGTCAACCCACAGTTGACCCATCGCCTCTCGAGTTTTTGCAAAAGAGGAGCATGAAGGCTCATTACTCCAAATCGTGATATTGCGAGTTGCAAGAAGTGCGAAAAGGAATTCAACCATCGCCTCTCAGGGTTTCACAAAGGGAGAGTGCCAAAGTTCAACACTCCAACTCGCGAGGTCATGAGTTGCTAAGAGGCGCTAGTACTTAGTCCTAGCCGACGGTTATGCGTGGAGGGCGTTGTCAAGGAAGGAGCCATACCCCATCGCATCTCGAGTATTGGCGTTTGGTGAAGAAAAGTTTAGGGTCTTCGAGTCGTGAACACACGAGTTGCGAAATATGCTTGCACTAAGACAAGGTCTTGATCGCTTGGAGAAGGAAAAGCTCGTGCCTGGTGTCAAGTTACATAGGGTGATTTTTTACAAAGGTCCTGTGGATTCGTTGGAGGTTCCAGTGGGAATAAAAGGAGCCACTTCGGCTCAAGGGAATTTTAGAACGATCCTGAGTGGATCTTGACCCGAGGGTTGGGGTCTGCGCCAAGAGTTCAGAATATGGAAAAGGAGGAAGAGAAAAATTCACTCATACATGGAATTGAAAATTTTAAGGTTTTGTTTGAATTGTCCTTTGTAATGTTTGTAATCCTAGCTGAGACTAATACATATAGGAATGTTATGCATTTTTATTGTATTAAATACATTTCTCCATTAAGGGGGATCATTAGAGAATAATGGCGGAATGATATACTTAGGAAATTATTAGAAGATATTTCTATTGTACGCAAGATTTGTGTTTGAGTGGTTTTCAGATCCACAAATTCAGGAGGTTGTTAGAGGCTCTCCTACACTATAGATATTTAATCATTTTCCAACTTAAGATAGAGATTGTGTGAGCATAGTCTCACCTATGATATGAGCGCCTCGTGGCCTCACTATTATTGAGGTTGATTGATCTCAGTTTTTAATTCATTGCAGTCAATACATACATTTTTCTATTCAAAAGCATTGTAGCTTTTCTCGCTCTTCTTATCGATAAAAAAATCTCGAGTATAAATAGAGTATGCAGGCTATGACAACCTCCATATGAGCCAACATATCTCCTTGGTAGTACCCCGTATTCAATGGATTCATTACCCCCCCACCAGAATAGTGGCCATGTTGATTATCATCCCAACCACACCCACGTCTCCATTTGGTGGAGTTAGAGGTGGAATCGAAGGCCCAAAAAGTGGGGCTGCAAAAGGCTATGCACATTGCCCCAAAAACTGCATGGTAGAGTTCCCAACCCATGCCAACAAGATCATCTTTGACCCAAATTTGGAATTGGTTACATGAATTGAATCGTGAAAACCACACGAGTCTATGCAAAATATCTCCACATACATGTCGTCCGCCATGAGAACAAAATAAATTCCCTTGTTGTGTTTGGGAAATGTTTTTTTAACCAAGGTCTGTCTTACAAGCAATGTAATATCACTTCTATTGAGCTTCTTTCCACGGGAGCACAATGCATCAAAGGATTTGCCTCCAATATTAACAACCGGTGAAACGCCTCATTTGTCTGCATCTTTATACTGTTGCGTGGTTTCCCACTAGATTTTCACTGATGGTTGGGTTGGAATGTTTCTTCAAATAGAGATGATGAAGTCAGAAACCGTGGCTTTATGGGAGTTACTAAAATTGCCATACCAAATAATATAGAATTTGATACTGCCGGGTCCAGTGAGAAGGGCTCCATTGTGATACTATAATGCAAGAGGAACTGAGGAGACTACATATGACAGTCTTCTTCCCTGAAAAATGAAAGTTGTGGGATTAAACGATGAAAAATGAAGCAGCGTAGCACAACAAAGTACGATGAGAAGCACCAAAGATATGTGCATGTGATAATTGTCCATGATTTCCCTACTACTCCCGCACAACAAATGGGGAGAGCACAAGACAATCGACAAAACGTATGTTTAGGCACCTCTTGGCATGGAGAAAGATAGTCTGGGGTAGTCTTTTATAAAGAATGGGATACATTTCCTTAGGTGGCACTTCGATTCTCTCAAACAAAGTTTCAACTACCTATCCAATATTTAATTGATATACCGAGTTGAATAACATGTATAAATGGATTAGTAAGGCTCTTAATGAATATTAATCATCGAGTATGTAGAAAATAAACTCTACTTTGCTTAAATGGAAGGCATGTGTGAATGGATGGATGCAGAATAAGGGAATAAGGTTCATAAATGAAAGAAAAAGTAATAAAATTGTAATGACTTAAATGGAAGGCATGTGTGAATGGATGGATGTGGAATAAGGGAATAAGGTTCATAAATGAAAGAAAAGGTAAGAAAATTCTAATGACTTGTAAATGCATTAGTAATAAAATAATTGTAATGAATATTAATCACCTAACATATTAATCAACATATTAATCACCCAACATGTGGAAAATAAACTCTACTTAAGTGGAGGGCATGTGTGAATGGATGGATGCACATTAAGGTTCACAAATGAAATAAAAAGTAAGAAAATTCCTAGTGACATGTGTAAATGCATCCGTAAGGGTCGTAATAATATTAATTGAAAATAAACTCTACTTAGGTGGAAGGCATGTATGAATGGATGGATTTAGAATAATGTTCATAAATAAATAAATAAGAAAGAAAGAAAATTGTAATGACATGTGTAAATTGATCAGTAACTTTCATAATGAATATTAATCACCCAACATGTAGAAAATAACCTCAACTTAAGTGAAAGGCATGTGTGTGGATGGATGCAGAATAAGGTTCATGGAAGCAAGAAAAAGTAAGAAAAATCTAATAACATGTGTAAATGCATCATTAAAGATGTTAATAAATATTAATCACCCAACATGTAGAAAATAAAATCTACTTAAGTGGAAGGCATGTGTGAATGGATGGATGCAGAAAAAGGTTCATACATGAAATAAAAAGTAAGAAAATCTTAATGACATGTGTGATTTCACCCAACATGTAGAAAATAAACTCTACTTGAGTGGAAGGCATGTGTGAATGGATGGATGCATAATAAGGTTCATGGATGAAAGAAAATGTAAGAAAATCCTAATAACATGTGTAAATTAATCACTAAGGCTCATAATGAATATTAATCACCCAATATATAAATCTACTTAAGTGGAAGGCATGTGTGAATGGATGGATGGTGAATAAGGTTCATAAATGAAAAGAAAAAGTAAGAAACTTTTAATGATGTGTAAATGCATCAGTAAGGCTAGTAATGAATATTAATAGGTCAACATGTATAAAATAAAATCTACTTAAGTGAAAGGCATGTGTGGATGGATGGATGTGTAAAAGGAGTAAAGTTCGTAATGAATATTAATCACCCAACATGTAGAAACGAAACTCTACTTAAGTGGAAGACATTTGTGAATGGATGGATGCAAAATAAAGTTCATAAATGAAAGAAAAAGTAAAAAAATTCCAATGACATGTGTAAATGCACTATTAAGGCTCATAATGAATATTAATCATCCAACATGCAGAAAATAAACTCTACTTAAGCGGAAGGCATATGTGAATGGATGAATGTAGAATAAGGTGCATAAATGAAATAAAAAGTAAGAAAATTATAATGACATGTAAATCCATAATAAGGATCATAATGAATATTAATCACCCAACATGTAGAAAATAAATTTTACTTAAGTGGAAGGCACGTGTGAATGAATAGATGCAGGATATGGTTCATAAATAAAAGTAAAAGTAAGAAAATTTTAATGACATGTGTAAATGAATCAGCAAGGCTCATAATGAATATTAATCACCCAACATGTAGAAAATAAACTCAAGTGGAAGGCATGTGTGAATGGATGGATGTGGAATAAGGTTCATAAATGAAAGAAAATGTAAGAAAATTTTAATGACGTGTGTAAATGCATCGGTAAGGATGCCTTTGAATATTAATCACATGTAGAAAATAAACTCTACTTAAGTGCAAGGTATATGTGAGTGGATGGATGTACAACAAGGTTCATAAATGAAAGAAAACTTAACAAAATTCTAGATATGTGTGAATGGGTGGATCTGTGGGCGGACAATTACTATGTTGTTGGATAGTATTAAATGTTGTATGTAGTTGCGTATATAGGTTGTTATATTTTAATTGTTTTAAATTCCATGGTGTAAACACAACTCCATGCAATTTTTAATGTCACACAACAAAGTTATTAATAGATATCGAATTTAAAGTATTAAATGTTTTATGCAGTTGCGTATATAGGTTGTTAGATTTGAATTGTTTTAAATTCCATAGTGTAAACACAACTCCATTCAATTTTTAATGTCACACATCATAATTATTATTGAAATAGATTGAATTTAAAGTATAATAAATAAAAAAATTAAAATTTGTTCAATCTAGTTTAAAGTTCAGATAAATTCCATGTGAAAAATTAGATGAATAAAAATAAAATGATTAAAAATAAAATAATTCTACATGAAAGACGTGGTAATGGAATACACACTCATAATGGATATTACTACCCTTAATGAAGAAAATAAAAAACAACATGGATGTGCTGGAATAATGCTTACAATAGAATTGGTTAGCGATTGGTTTGGATTTGTTGGAGGTTGTTGAGAGATTCTCTCAACCTCTCTCTCTATGTTTAGAATAAGTTGGATCTAAATCTAACTATATAATTGTGTTGTAATTGTGCAGAAAGGTAATGTAATAGAAATTATTATTTGTGTGTATAATCCTGTGCTATGATTGCTCTCCTGAATTTTAACTTGGTATCAGAGCCCGGTCTGGCTTAACTCCCTCATGGGAAATATGTGAGAGCCATGATAAGAGGAATTTTATAAATAGGTTAGAATAGGGGAGTGGATTGCATTGTTTATTTGATGGAGTGTTGAATTATTTTTTAGTTTCTTTGTGTGAGTATTTATGTGAAGACAAACAACAGACACTCCAGTGAGCCCTTGCCGAATATTTCTTTCTGCCGCAACTGGACTGGTTTCTGATGTTCATATAGTGACGTGATTTGTTCTACATGCACTACTGGCGACAAAATGATGATGTTGTTCTATTTCATTCAAGGGAACATGCAAAATTCCTTGCACAACCTGGTTTTGTGCAAGCCAATATTGAGGGTGGGGAATTTACCAAAGATCCTTTGAAACCGTGCGTAAAAAAAGGGGGGGGTGCTTACTTCAGGAAACCTTTACTATTTCAAATGTTAATAGTGTAACTGGTTTTCATGAATGGTTCTCTTAGAGAAATGATGGCCATCACAATATGAGCTATGGTAGTAACCATTTGGTAGTCGTCATTTTGTACCAAGGAGTTGTAATTTGGTAGCCATCGTTGTGCAGTGAGGATATTTGACGTATTCGAGTGCTTGAATTTGTTACCCACTTGTAGGATGTGCAAAGAGAAGGTTGCCTCCAATCTTTGTTCAAGTAAACACGTATAAGCTACCACAATGCTCCTGCTCCAACACAAATCATTTGTTTTATTTATAACTATGCATATTTGTGGTGTGATGTGTTTACAACAGGTTTGTAAAATTTATTACGATACAAAACCTATTATGATGCATAACCAATTAATTGAATATAGTAACATAATTTCAATTAGTGGTTCTCAACGTTCTTAGGTACCGAGGTAACAAATGATTAATGGATTATTTCTACTTTATGTCATATGCTGGTGGGACTTGTTGTACTTAGGTGATTTAAGATCGTTAGTTATAGGTTATCCATGTATATATTATTGTACGTGTATTTAAGAAGGTTAGTTGTATGATTGACTATTGAAAATATCCAGTAATCAGATCATTGTCCTATATAACTGTCGAAATTTTCTCTTCGGGGGAATTTCACAGATGGTAGTGTATCCATAGGATAATTCAGTATCGAGATTGTCTTTTAGGAGGTTGAGAAGCGCCAATTCTACAAATTTGTCAATGATAGTCTGAAGCGTTGTTGTCTTAAATCAATTGAAAGGGAATCTCGAAGTTGTGGAGAAGAAAGAGAGTATACCAAAAGATTTAAGAGTGGATAGGAGTTTTGATGAAGACCATATCAAGACAAATATCTATGTTGAAATTTGAGTATTGTAATTATGATATACTATTTGTAATGTTAGCATTATGGGAGGGTATTGCGATTGGTTTGGATTTGTTGGAGGTTGTTGAGAGACGCTCTCAACCTCTCTCTCTATTAAGCCCTAAATAGTGGCTCATTACCCCTTAATTGGGGAATATTACATTAGTAATGTTATTTTATTTATGTCGACTTGAGTCCATTAGTGTAATTGTACCTTCTAGTCTCCTATATATACCAAGGATACATTTTCATTTGGAATCATCTTGTATTTGGACATTTATGTGGGGTATAAGGAGGTTTCCCCTTCGAAGAGGCTTATTACCTGAAATTATCTTTTTTTCAAGGCATTGAGTACTTATTCTGAGGTTTTTCTATGCTATATTGATATTTGGTTCTTAACATATGGTATTAGAGCTCAAGGTCTTAGGGTTTTACTGCTGCATCTGAGACACCTTGGAATTTTCGCTATAACTTATTTTCTACGACGTTTCAGAAGGGAAAATTTGGAGGATATTTAGTAGATGGATCAAAGTAACTCGGGTTAAAACTTCATCTCCTGAGGCCTTATACTTTAGGAGATACAACCTGTGTAAGATAGGGTTCTGGAATCGTCCTGAATTGAGTCATCATAGAATTTTCACTATAAAAGAATTTCTGTAACGTTTCAGACCCTGAAATCCAGAGAATATTCACAGAAATTATTAAGTTATATGTGATAAAAATTTTAGCTTCCGGGTCATCTTACATTTGTAGATACACCCAGTGGAAGATAGGGTATTTGACTAGTCCTATTTACTAGTCTCAAGCAGGTGTTCCGGGTAAAACAATCATAAATTATTCCTAGAGTATCCAATTTGAGTGAGACCAGTTGCATTGGATAGTGGACAGTCTGTAGTAGTTCTGGTACAAGTTTCATAATTTTATACCAATTATTTTGTGTGGGGCATCCTATATAAGTGATATCTCCTGGAAAGGACAAAAATAAGCAAGCTGTGGGGAAGTTACCATAAATTCTACTTGGCACATCCAATTTTGATCAGACCTATGGCATTGTAGAAGAGAAATATCAAAGAACTACACAAATGAAAATTCCATACCTAGAAGGGCCAAAATTTTGGAGATACAATGAAAGAAAGATTTTCTAGTAGAACCACCTAAAAATAAAGGTTTAAAGTGATAATTGGCCGACATGCCAACCAAAAAGGGAAATTCTACACCAAATAAGCCTCCAGAAAGTCCTACTTGGACTCTTGATGAAGGTGAAGAAATGCGTAGGGACATAGATGATTTACAAAAGAAGACAGTAACAAAAGATGAACTACAAGAGATTATGGATTCAATGGAATCTAAGTTGGAGGCAAAAATTATACTAAGATGAATGGTTTAAAAGGGGAGATCATGGAAGGATTGAAAATTTTCCTAATAGAGAGGACACCTGAAAGTGAAAATGTATCCCATGAAATTCATGATGAGGACACAAGGAAGATGAATCAAGAATGGAGAAACTATAACTTTGGGTTGAAGACCAACCACTTTCCTAATGTCTATGTGAGGAAGTTTGATGGCAAGGACCCAATCACATGGATACTTTAGATGGAGTAATTCTTTGATCTACATAATGTGCCACTTACACAAAAGGTACGAATTGCTTCTTTATATTTAGAACCCAATCAATTTGTGTGGTATCGATGGATTTTTTCTTGCAAATCACTCGTCACTTGGAAAATTTTCATGGAAGAAATGATAGCACATTATGAGGATACAAGGAGAAATATTGATCCAAAATCGGATCCAGGAGCCTGATAGGGCTCAAAAAGCCTAAAAAATGAAAGTTCTCATAATCGACCGAAACCAAATCCATTGCGATCGGCGCGTCACGCTAATTCTGACCATATATTTACTTTCTAAATAGACGATGTGTGTGAATGTTTTCACACTCTGACCGCTTTCCCAAATAGCTAAAACGTCAACAGTCAAATTGGCAAAAAAGTCAATGCTGACATCAACATGACATCACCAAGCTGACATCAACATAGTGACATGTGGCAGCACCGCAACAGTTAACTGGGTAGATGATAGACCCAATCAGAATTGGACATGTGGAAAATATTTGGGCAAATGTGGTGGTGTCACGTGGCCCAGGCATGGGAAGCCACGTGGCACCTAGTCATCAGTTGAAGTGTCAAGCTTAAAATTTTTTGGAGGTCCATGGGTTTCGACCCCATGACCTATTGGCCAAACAAAGATTTGAGAAATGACCAAATTCCAATGCGCCACCTTATTTCTTAATGTACCAAACCCACATTAATGTAATTAAAGTGTTTCATGATGTAAAGTGGCGCATGTCCCTAGCCCGAGGTTTCTTGTCAGGGCATACAACCAGGGGTGCAACGTGTTTGTATAACCCCTCAACCATCAACTCAAAGGGCGCATTTTGGTTAGCACCTCCGCCATATAATTGAGCCTTAACCACTTGTTGTTGGTGCGTTTTAAGGGCACGATTATATGGTTAACCACCACATGACCCTGTGTTTCGGGCTAAGGGGCCAGCGCACAGCCCTTTGGACTGGCGCTTGGCCATATCAGTGCATATGACCGAATTTTAGGTGTGCACGCCAATCACTAGGGGGCTAGTCTACAGTTTAGTTACAGAGTGTGTTTTTAAGTTTAGTATATGATTTTTTTATGCAGATTTGGGGGATTTTGCCCATTTTTGGGGGACATTGGGCTCTTTTTGAGCCCAGATTTTGGGAGGAAGTTGGGGAAGGATAACCAACTTCAGATCTATAAAAACCAGTCCTGTTTGAGGCCATGGAGGGCATTCAAAGTAGATTTATGCTTAATCCAAGCCAAGCCAAAGCCATTTTTATGTAGGGAAGTTGTTGATGAGGAGACCTGTGCGGGCCATTTCTGGGAGCTACTCTCAGTCTTTTTCAGTGCCGTCAGTTGTGTTGGATTTATGAGGTTGAGAACAATATAGTGAGAGAAGTATGAGATCCATTTGATGTACTTTTTCTGTACTTTGCAAGCATTGAATAATTAATAAAGAAGCCTCCCCCACTGAGACAAAGGCCCAAAGACGTAGGAAATTTTGTGTCGAACTCTGTTATCACTTCTCTTATTATGGTTTGTTGTTCTTATTGATTCAGTTCATATCTGTAAATTTTTTTATGGCTGATATGTATATTCATTAAATTCATTCTCTTTCATTCAACTTCATAAATGGTTAATTAACACATGCAATTAATAATGCAACCACAATCATTAAAAGATCTTTCCGGATCAAGTGGTATCAGAGCTAGTTGACATTTGAAATTTGAGTTTTGCATTTTAACCAAGGAAGAGCTCATCTCAAGAGAGAAAATGGCATCTACAGGATGACTTTCTCAAGATGAGAAAGAGTTCAGAAATTCAGTGTTTTCCATGGCTGATATGGTGAAGGTGTTGTATGAAGACTACTTGGAACGAAAGAGAATGGTTGAAGAGAAAGCTTCAAAGAACAACAAAGACAAAGAGGGATGGAAGGAAGTGCCTTCTACATCTGTTTTAGAAAACAAATTTGAGGTATGCAGTGAAGGTCATTCATCAAATTCTCCTTCGTCTCATCAAATTGGTTTTGGTGCATTAGAAAAACATACAAGAGGTGTAGGTTTGAAATTGCTAACCAAGATGGGTTATGAAGAAGGAAAGGGCCTTGGAATTGAAGGTCAAGGTATCGTTGATCCTATTGAGGTTGTGAAAAGGCCTCGATATTTGGGATTGGGATATGGCGAAGTGGAGCTTGGAGCATCCTCCAAGATTGGTTCCAAAACTTCGGAAGCAAGTAATGCTTCAAATGGCCAACTCAAGACATTGCAAGAACACTTCACAAAAGGTAATGGCACATCACTTCAGGATTGTGGTAGTGAATGCAAGTCATCCCCAAAGCAAAGTGGATATCAGCATGGAAGGTATAATGGTCATGTTTTTACCAATTCTCCTTTTGATTATAATAAGCATAATCAAGTAATCTGAAACTTGTGGAATCTTTATCCATGTACTTATTGTCATTCACCCAAGCATTGTGTTGCCAAGTGTTGGAAGAGACAAACTTTGTACAGGAAACCTATGTCGACCAAGAAGGAAACACGACATAAAGATTCAACTCCGCAACTGAATAAAGAGAAGTGTAAACAGGTATGGATGCCAAAAACACATTGCATGTTTTGCAACAAGGGTGGACATCAAAAGGCTAGTTGTTGGAAGCTTAATCCAGAGCTTCGTCCAAGGAAGGACAAAAGGATTGCCCATGAACTCGCGAAGGAGGAAAGATTAACAACGAAGCAAGAGGAACACCATGAAGAAAATAAACCAGCCACTTGGTTTTTCCAGAAGTGGATGTCTCAACTTCATTATATTTTGCTTCCATTAATGTAATCAGACATGTTGAAATGATGACCTATTATAACATCATTTTTGTACAACATTGTGTTTTGTTTTCTCGTTATGAGTATGTAATCAGTCAAAGTCCATTTTTGTAACCTTTTGGGGACCAAAAGGTCCTTTAGTGGGGAGGTGTGATCCAAAATCATATACAGGAGCCTGATAGGGCTTAAAAAGGCTCAAAAATGAAAGTTCTGAGAATCGAACAAAGACAATTCCATTGTGATCAGCTCGTCACGTTGATTCTGACCATATATTTACTTTCTCAAATGGACGTTGTATGCAAAATTTATCGCACTCTGACCGCTTTCCCAAACAGCTAAAACGTCAATAGTCAAATTGGCAAAAAATTCAATGCTGGCGTCAACATGACATCACCAAGCTGACATCATCATAGTGACATGTGGCATCACTGCAAGAGTTAACTGGGTAGATGATAGACCCAATAATAATTGGACACATGGAAAATATTTGGGCAAATGTGGTGGTGCCACGTGGCCCAGGCATGGGCAACCACGTGGCACCTAGTCATTAGTCAAAGTGGCAAGCTTAAAAATTTTTGGAGGTCCATGGGTTTCGACCCCATGATCTATTGGCCTAACAAAGCTTTGAGAAAGGGCCAAATGTCAATGCACCACCTTATTTATTAATGTACCAAACCCACATTAATGTAATTAAAGTGTTTCATGATGTAAAGTGGCGCAAAAGGGGGCTGGGGAAAAGCCCCAGCCTGAGGTTTCTTGTCAGGGCATATGACCAGGGGTGTGGCGTGTTTGTATGACCACTCAACAATCAACTCAAAGGGTGCATTTTGGTTAGCACCTCCACGTTTAGCATCGTGCGTTTTAAGGGCGCAGTTATATGGTTAACCACCACATGACCCTATGTTTCGGGCTAAGGGGCCAGCGCACAGCCCTTTGGGATGGCGCTTGGCCATATCAGTGCATATGACCAAATTTTAGGTGTGCGCACCAATCACTTGGGGGATATTATGCAATTTAGTTACAGAGTGGGTTTTTAACTTTAGTATATGATTTTTTTATGCAGATTTGGGGGATTTTGCCCATTTTTGGGGGATATTGGGCTCTTTTTGAGCCCAGATTTTGGGAGAAGTTGGGGAAGGATAACCAACTTCAGATGTATAAAAACCAGGCCTGTTTGAGGCCATGGAGGATAGTCAAAGAATATTTATGCTGAAGGAAATCCAAGCCAAAGCCATTTTTATGTAGGGAAGTTGTTGATGAGGAGACCTTTGCGAGCCATTTCTGGGAGCTACACTTAGTCTTTTTCAGTGACGTCAGTTGTGTTGGATTTTTGAGGTCGAGAAAAACATAGTGAGACCAGTATGAGATCCATTTGATGTACTTTTTCTATACTTTGTAAGCATTGAATAAATAATAAAGAAGCCTCCCCCACTGAGACAAAGGCCCGAAGACATAGGCAATTTTGTGCCGAACTCCATTGTCACTTCTCTTGTTATGGTTTGCTGTTCTTATTGCTTTAGTTCAGATTTGTAATTTTTTTTATGTCTTCTATGTCTCTTCATTAAATTCATCCTCTTTCATTCAGCTTCATAAATGGTTAATTAACACATGCAATTAATAACTCAACCACAGTCATTAAAAGATCTTTTTGGATCAAATACCTTCT
>ML810166.1:87471-116810 GCA_009831015.1 Picea engelmannii
GGTGAAGATATCCTTCCTCGGAGTGGGGCACGTTATCCACTTCGGGAGTACTCGGTAAAGGTGGGTTGTCTGTTGGATGACTAGCCATGCATGTGGGCTATTACGAATCTATACGTTGTTCGAAATATCATATAACTTACATATTCATCCATTCATTCTCAGGCCCTCCTTCTAGAGCCAATTCTGTTGATGGGTCTTAAACCCCTTAACTCAACAGTAGGACCCAAACCTGCCACTGAGGCCCAATTAAAATTTGCAACATTTGTGATTGGAATGGTTATCCAGATCTCGCGATCTGGCCAATTTAATCGATGGGATTTGTGTTTTCTTGTGGAGGCATCTCCTTCAGTCAGGATTTTCTCTTTTGGTATTTTCTCTTTAGTCAGGATAAATGTGAGAAAAATCTGGTATAAACCAACTTGACCACACAACGGTAAGGAAGTCTAAAGACTGGGAAAGGTCGGGCTCGGGATAACCCTCACTCCAGCATGCAGACAACGATCTCTTACCATAGGTATAGTAATAATACTTTAACTATATGAGCACTCGATCACTAGCTGAGATTTTAACCTAAACTATCCAAGAAAACAAGATGCGAGCAAATTTAACTACTGCAGAAGAGGCTGAGCTTGGGATAACCCGTTGCTCAAACATGAAAACAATAATCCTATACCATAGGCCTAGTAATAATACGTTAGCCATGTGAGCATCCAATTACTGTTTGAGAATACTAATTAGAAGAAAACAGTTATATGATAAGATCAATAGCAAGAAAAATAATTCATCTACCATAATCCTTCATCATACATCCACACAACAATTCATCATTTCCATCATTAGATAAAAGAACAACAAAACAATTGCACCAGATAACTTGACAATATATTCACTAGCTCTTACTTGTTACATCTGCTCATGAACTAAATAGGAAATAGTTCTTCTCTAGGCTCAATTACACATGCATATGATGAAAACAACTTCATCTTTGGTCCAGAAGGACTTCTTCCTTCATAGGAACTCCAAAATAATTCTTAACAACTAGAAAGAAAAGAGTTCTTGCAACAAACCATCGACCTTAGACCATCGATTGATGTTCCTATTTATAATATAAAGTCTTAATAGTAATGAACGGTAAAATACAATTTGAGATAATCAAAAATCACCACGTGGAATCATCATATGACAGTCTTTCAACAATCCACCCGAGTTGTTTCTTGAAAAGGGTGGATTCTTTCATAATCCGAGCATCTGATAAAGAGTTCTTCACAAGTATGGGCCCATAGAAATCTGTGTTGTTCCATTGGGGCTGCATATATCCCTCTGATGTCCGCTACATGTGCTTGGTATTTTATCAAGGTGGAATTCAGCTATTGCAACATGGTTTTAGCTCTGATCGGGTGTTCTGTGAATTGTCACACCTATCCTGGCCTCGCATCGACTACCTTCGCGCACTCTTCGACCCATAGGGAGTCTTGTTCGACATACATCTTGAGCACGTTTCTTATGTCTATAAACTCACTGGGGTTTCCGAACTTGGGGAGCTTGATATATTTCATTACTTTATTAATGTTATCCCAATGCTTCTGGCACTTGGCATATTGTTCTTGGATCTCTCGATGTGGATCCCGAGACATCTTAGCCTAGTATTTTGCGGATCTCTTTATGTGGTCAAGACTATTTTTGCTTAACAACTGAATGCCATGTTCTTCCTTTTCTCGACCCTGTTGAACTGCCTCAATGTATTCAAGCCTTTCCACCGCTTACTGCGCTCTTTCATGCCATCGTTCCATCTCCTTGCATGCTGCGAGAGCCATGAGAGTTTCCTCCTGGAACTCAATTATATTTTCAGTTAACAGGGTTCTTTCTTTCTTGTACTCGTTGTAAACTTCTGAAAACTCACTCTTCAAATATGTCGCAGTCTGTGTGGTGCCTTTATAATACTAAACAATATGGCGCAAGTGTTCCAATTCCTTCAGAGTATCTGCTATTTCTCTTTCATCCCTCCTGGCCCTATCCTGGAAAACATAAGAGAGGGCTCTTCCCACACCTATTAGTTCATACATGCGAGCATCTGCTGTGTTGATCAAGCTTTCCTCTATGGTAACCAAAATAGAATGTTCCATAGTAATCTTCCTCTTCTTAGTAGTCCTTTGCATGATGGCCTTCCTCTTTTGATCAAAGTAGATCGCATAGATGTTCGCCACTTCGTCTACCGGCTCTAGTATTTGTTGATTGCCCCATGTGAGCGTGCTTCTTAGGCTGTCGGTGGTATATATTTGTTCAATATCAGACTCTTGAACCTCCTTGTTTTTCTCTGAAGGCCCAGCCTCTTCTTGATGTTTATCAAGGACCTGAGTATCAAGTGGAGTGGATGTGTCGGGAGCGAGCTCAATACTTGCCTGTATTCTAGCTGTGGCATCCCCGACATCCTTCTGTGAGGATATTTCTTTTGAAACGTCGAATTCTGACTTGTCCTTGGGACTACCTACTTGGGTCTCTGGCGTATCGAGTGTTTCTTTGTCTAATATGATTTCGACTCCTTTTTCTTCTCGTGTGTCCTCTTGACTCTGAACATTGGGAATAAGAGGTGTTTTTTTCCTCAGCTCCCTTTTCTTCTTCTACATGCACAAAGGTTTTCTGAGATGCCTCTGGAATCTCATCATCACTGTATATATCTATGAACTCAGACAGAGGGTTAGGCGCACTAGTTTCGACAGACACCCGACCCACCTTTGATTGAGTCGTGGCACCTTCTGGTGAATCGGCTGGCGGCAGTGTGGATTTAGGGTCATCTGACCCATTTATGTTACCGGGGTCTATGATCTCAGAGCCGCCTACCCCTTCCGAGATCTCTTCTGGGTTACGGGTCAGAATGCTTGATAAGAGGGCTGGATCCATTATTTGCTGAGCATGTTGGAGCAATGGTGTCCCTCTTTCCCTTGCACTTGGAGTTCTGAGAAAATTCTTGTTCTGTACAGGGGCTTCCTGGGGAGCTTCCATCGTTTCGGCCGATTCAACTCTTACCCTTTCTTCCCTAGTCCTGAGAATTTCTTTTGCTCTTTGCACTCTTTCATCCAAGAACACCGCTTTCTCTTCCCAACTCATGGCCTTGAACTTGGTTATTTTTGGGTCAACCATTCTTGCCATCACCTCATCCCAATCTTGAGCATTTTCAGTGAATATTTCATCCTCAAACCGGTCGTGGGCATAAGGCCAACAGGACGATACTTGTGATGCATGTTTCGAGACCAGACCCTTGGGATCATGCTTGCGAAAATGTCCTATTTGGAACTGAAATTCCAATTGAATTAATCTCTCTTGCTTGGCCTGCACAGTGTCTTTAACCTGGTAGAAGCCGATATGAAACCCATAGGGTATGAATGCCCGCTTCTTATCCTTCACCAAAGTGGCATTGTACCCCTGCAAGATAGTTTGGTAACATATTTCCCCTAGTACCAGTCGGTTAGGGACATATATAGGTAGAAAATGTGGTGCTCCTATGGCACCAAAAACCCTAATGTAGGTTTCACGCTCGTCCAGGTTCCAGTGACCGACTTTCGATATAACATTTTTGGCCGCATCAAACAGCCTTGGCCATTATTTCTTGAATAGTAAGAAATGAATAGGTGTGATAAATTGGTCGCAAATGAGAGAGTAGGATCCTTTATACCTGTTCTCCCACAAGATGCTAAAATAGACATGGACCAGGAGCTCAGAAGTGTGCTAGATCAGGTTCATTCCTGTGAAGACATTTCTTGCACAGATGGCGTCCAATAGATAAGATGCCATGTAGAAGGAAAGAGTTTCTCCTTCCTTCGGCTGTTGAGCCTGTAGAATGTAGGTGCTCAGTTGTTTGGAGATGATCGCGCCCTAGTTGAAGCTTGTTCCGGAGATGGTGACAGTGTAAGCCAAAGGCATCAATGCCTCTGAAAACCTGGAGCAATCTTTTTCTCCATGCAACCGGCAAAGGAGAGCCATTAGATAGATATAAGGTTTTCTGAGGTTGGCCGTCGGGTACCATTCGAAGTTTCGGTTAGCGAATTTTTTTTCTTCTCTCCACCAAGATGCCATAATTTTGCTGGTGTCGTGCTTTTGATAAAACTTCACAACAACATCATAGTTCAAACGTTCATCTGGATCCCTGAGCTTGTAATACCTTTGGACTTCTATTAGGAGGAAAACCCCACCGATTTGACCATTACCATCATTAATTACATAGTTTTGTGCATCGTTGTGATCAATAAGCCATTTCAAAAGTTCAATGCAAGGGAATACTGGAGTCCTGCTCGCCACCTTGTGTAGGTAAGACTTGTGGATGTTGACGAAGACCTCATCATCCAGCGTCCTCGTGTTAGGATCGCTATGCGGGGCATATTCAGGGAATTATTCGTGGTTGATTTCCTTGAACAGGTCTTCCCATCGCGGGAATGTTGTCTTGGTCCCAATGTTTGCCTCTATGTCCCCAAAGGCCATGGGCTGAGTGAAGGCTTCTTTGGTGATCGTCTTGATGATGGGTATTGGCTTGGAAGTGAATTCCAATTTTCTTGCAACGGCTGGGGAGGAGCCTTCTCCTGCTTCTAATTCTTGCAACTTTGAGACTCTAGGAGATTTCCTGGTGGTAGGTTTCTTTGGAGGCACCATTCCTGCAACCGAAGATGCTTAATTAGGGCCGACACATAGAATAATATTAGATCTTAATTTATATGTGAAATGAAATCAACACCAGACTGGTACATACCTGTATGCTTGCTAAAATATGTTTCTTAATACTCACTATACCTTGGAATCCTTCTCTGAGTCATTCATCTCGTTCCTCTGGATGTTCTGGACCTCTTTTCACGCAGAATGCTCTGGCTCATAATAATTCAGGGTAATATAACGAGAGATAACTTACCAGTCACATCAAGCTGTTAATACAAGTAATGGGACGAAATTTAAACTACTTACCACCAATTCTCTGTAATCAATTTTATGTAGGTTTACGGCGAAGGCATGGAGGGAGATGCATTGTATCTACAGGTTAAAACAATCATTTGGATTTGCGCACGAATTAGAGATGAATGCACGATCTTGGAATTAATCAATCAATTAAATGCATCGTATCTAGCGTATCTTAGAGCTAAAATGTCCCATCGTGTCATTTTCTGAAAGGGGAAGTCAGGGATCAGCGTCAAGCTATAGGATTCTTTGTTGATACTCTTTACAAAAGAAAAAAAAATTGTCGATGCCGATTTATTTTGTCGGATGGTTCTGACACAACACGTGGCGGATAAAAATAGGTGACTGGACTCACGAGTGCCAAAAGAGGTGGTAACCTTCTTTTAGTTGCGCGCTTCCTTTCCCAAGCTAGGAATCACCGATGCCGCTTAGGTATCAGGGGTTAGTAGCTGTGAAATGGGATATGATAGAACTTCGTGCTCAATTGGATGCTATGGAGAGAGCACATATATGAACACATGATATTGGAGATATCAGTGACACTGAAATCGAAAATGAGGCTAGAGTTGAAGAAGAAGTTGTAGCCGAAGATGCTGCAGAGGAATGTCTATTCAAAGTTGTTGCAAGAATAAGGGCTAGTGCAAAAATGGACATCCCGATGTATGAAGGCAACTTAGACGTTGAGGAGCTGCTAGATTGGTTTAGAGATGTGGACAAATACTTCAACTATGAGGATATCAAAGAAGATAAGAAAGTAAAACATGATGTCACTAGACTGAAAGGGCATGCAGCATTGTGGTGGGATGAAATTCAGGATGACAGGCATTGCAAAGGCAAGCCATGAATCAAAATATGGGACAGGATGGTAGAAAATATGAAATCCAAATTTATACACAGATATTACCAAATTAATTTGTTTCGAAGAATGCAGAATTTGAGACAGAAAGGAATGACATTGAAGGAATACACTGAAGAATTTTACAGACTCAACATCAGAGCTGGTCATCGCGAGAGTGATGATGAAAAGGTCACAAGATACATGAATGGCTTGAGATATGAAATTCAATATGAGATGAGCATGGTGACAATCAGGAATGTGGAAGATGCTTATCAAATTGCTTCAAAGGGATAAGTGAAATTGGCCCAAAAGCAAGGTCAAAGGGGTAGGGATAGAAGTCGAAGAAGAGGCAAAGCAATTACCCAGGACAGAGTACAAAATCCAAAGTATTAAGAAAAGAAACCTCATAATCACCCAAAAAGGGGAGGAAGCTCACAAGGAGGACACTATGCCGATAGGAACACTTTTCCTCGAGCCAGAGGAAGAGGAAGAAATAGAGGAGGTGAAATAAAGTGTTTTGTCTGTGGAAAGATAGGACAAGATAGGAACAATTCTCTTGAAGCCAGAGAAAGATATAGAGAATCCATTCCAGAGGAACAGTTTGTTCAAAACTGCTTGCAAGACCAAGGATAGGGTATGAAAAGTGATAGTTGATAGTGGAAGTACGGATAATCTAGTATCCACAGAAATGGTGTAAAAGCTGGAATTGGAGAGAGTTTCACATCCAAGCCCATACAAGGTTTTGTGGTTACAAAAAGGACATAAGGTAATAGTCACTAAACAATGTTTAGTTGAATTCAAGATAGGGGGATATAGAGATGAGATCTTATGTGATGTTATTCCCATGGATGCCTGTCATCTTTTGTTGGAGAGGCCTTGGCAATATGACAGAAATGTTATTCATGATGGAAGACAGAACACCTATACCTTGAAGAAGAATGGTAGGATGCATATGTTGCTGCCAATTGAAGACAATAAGGTGAAAGAAGGCACAAGCAATACTATACTTCTCATGAGTGGGAAGGAACTTCTTGATGAAGTCAAGAAAGACAAAGAAATGCAGTTTGTTGTGGTGAGAAAACCTAGAGTCATCTTGAACAATACTTCAATAGATGATCTACCTAAGGATATTCAGGAACTTCTGGAGAATTTCGCTGATATAGTGGTGGACGATTTACCTTGTTCGTTGCTACCCATCAGAAGTATAAGCCATCATATTGACCTTATACCAGGAGAGATTTTACTAAAAAAAGCAGCGTACAGTTTGACGTCGCAGGAGAATGAAGAAGTTAAGAAGCAAGTCCAGGATTTGATGGACAAAGGGTTTATTAGAGAAAGCTTGAGTCCATGCGTTGTGCCAATAGTGTTAAGTCTGAAGAAGGATGGTGGATGGAGAATGTGTACAAATTCGAGAGCTATAAAAAAATATCACCATCAGGTACAAATTTCCTTTACCCGGGATGGATGACTTGATGGATTTCTTGAGTGGAGAAAATATTTTTTCAAAAATTGATTTGAAAAGCGGATATCATCAGATTAGAGTGAGGGAAGGTGATGAATGGATGACAACATTCAAGATGAATGAAGGGCTATATGAATGGCTTTTCATGCCATTTGGTTTAACGAATGCACCAAGTACTTTCATGAGATTGATGAACGAAGTCTTGAAATATTTCATTTAGACTTTTGTAATTGTGTATCTTAATGATATACTGATCTTCAGTAAGACTGAGGAAGAACATTTGAGACATTTAACCCTAGTGATGAAGAGTTTACAACAAGAGAAGTTGCTGATAAATCTGAAGAAGTCGTCTTTCATGAAGAAAGAGCTCATTTATTTGGGTTTCGCGATCTCTTAGAACGAGTTGAAGATGGATCCTGAGAAGGTAAAAGCAATAAAATAATGGTCGTCACCAAGGGATATCTTTGAAGTCAGAAGCTTCCATGGATTAGCCAGTTTTTACAGGAAGTTCATTAGAAATTTTAGTGGAATTTGTGCATCAATGATGGACACATTCAAGAAAAGACATAAATATTTTCATTGGATAGAGGGAGTGGAGAAATTTTTCAAGCTATTGAAGGAGAAGATGACTGGACAACCAGTTCTGGTTTTGCTAGATTTCAGTAAGACATTTCAAGTGATATGTGACACAAGTGGATTTGCGATTGGAGCAGTCTTAAGTAAAGACAACATACCAATTGCATAATTCAGTGAGAAGATGAATGATGCCAAAAGGAATTATTCCACATATGATAAAGAGTTTTATGCAGTCATACAAACATTGAAGAAATGGAGGCACTACTTGGTTCCGAAAGAGTTTGTTTTGTATAGTGACAACCAGGACTTACAGTTTATAACCAGACAGGAGAAGCTGAACGAGAAACATGCAAAATGGGTTGAATTTATGCAGAACTTTACTTTTATTAGAAAGCACATTTTTGGAAGTGCTAACAACGTTGTTGATGCATTGAGAAGGAAATGTTTGATTATGTAGGAGTTTCGTGTGAAGACCTTAGGTTTTGATAGCCTTAAGGAAATGTACAGAGATTATTTAGATTTCAAGGACACTTATGAAGAATGTGAGAATCATATTTTAAGAGACAAAATCCAATGGGTTGAATACTTGATCTAGGATGGATTGCTATTCAAAGGAAATCAGTTGTTTATCCCGAAGAGATCTATAAGAGAAAAAAATCTAAAGGAAAAGCATAATGGGGGATTGAATGGACATTTCAGCCATGACAAGACATTTGCACAACTGAATAGTTTGTATTATTGGCTAGGAATGAGGACAAATGTTTAGAAATTTTTGAACAGATGTAGAATTTTCCATCACGGAAAGGGGAAAAGACAAAATACAGGATTGTATCAACCATTGCCAGTACTAGAGAGGCCATGGGATGTGGTAAGCATGTATTTTGTGTTAGGACTGTTGAGGACACATAGGGGTTGTGTTTCCATATTCGTGGTAGTCGATAGATTTTCCAAAATGGCACATTTTATTGCATGTCAGAAAACCAATGATTCAACACACATTGCAAACATGTTTTTCAAAGAAGTTGTTCGACTTCATGGCTTACCCAAGAGTATTGTTTTAGACCGAGATACCAAATTTGTTGGTCATTTCTGGAGGACATTATGGAAAAATTTGGGGACGAGTTTATCTCTTAGCTCAACATATCACCCTCAGACGGATGGATAGACCGAGGTAGTAAATCGAAGTTTGGGAGACTTATTAAGGAGTTTAGTAGCTGAACATCATAGTCAGTGGGATCAGATTCTGCCGCAAGTGAAATTTGCATATAATGACTCACCTAATAGAAGCACAGGACAGAGCCCATTTCAGATAATGTATGGAATGCAGCGAAGAGGCATATCTAAGTTGAGAGACTTAGAGAAGAATGAGTTCAAGAGTGCTGGAGCGGAAGATTTTGCAGCAAAGATGCAAGAGATCCATAGTAAGATTAAAGAGCGGTTGTAGAGTTCCAACCAGGACTATAGGCATAGAGAAGATCAACACCGAAGAGAGCTTAAGTTCGAAGTGGGAGATCTAGTCTTAGCACATCTAATAAAGGAAAGGTTCCCAAGGGGAACACATAATAATATAAAAATTAAAAGGATAGGGTCGTGTAAGATTTTGAGAAAATTTGAGGAAAATTATTATGAGATAGAATTGCCAGATGATGTGGGCATATCACCCATATTCAACGTAGTAGACCTGTATCCTTATAGAGAAGATGAAGTAGATGGGGAAGAGAATTAGAAATAATTTCATTGGATCAAACAGATGCTTGTAGTTGAAAAGCCGCAGATGGAAAAGATCATTGATCAGAGAGTTAGTAAGAAGACCCAGAGGAAGACATATTTTGAATCTTTGGTGAAATGGAAGGGACACCTGATTGAAGATGCCAGTTGGGAAAGTGAAGTAGATATCCAGAAACATGGACAGACATTGCAGGAGCTCATGGACATGAGCCCATTAATTTTTCATCCAGAGGAGTATGATGCAGGAGCATCACAAGCAAGCGCAAAGCAGAGGACAATTGGATACGCACTAGCGCACATTTTGAAGATATTTCAAAATTTCAAAAGGATGGCACAGTAATGTCATATCTAGAGAGACATAAGTGCTCTTAAATGTTTTGGGGATTGTAACCCAGATCTTGAGCATTTATCTCATCTGTCGGTTGTAGACAATTAATGTAATGAATGTAAAGTATATGTAGGCTTTAATTCGATTAGATAGCTTGAGGTTGTAGGAGGGAAAACTTGAGAAAAGTCCCTCGTATGTATTGTATTGTAATGTATCATTATTCTCAGTTGTAAGAGTAGAGAAAGAGAATAGGAGAGCATAGGAGGAAAGAGACTATAGAAGTTGTATAAGCAAATAATTGTTGTTATAGAACCCATGTGCAAAAGCACTTGAGTTAATATAAGAATGCTTTGACTCAATTTCATGGCGCTGATAGGAATATTGTTTGCATCTATTGAATGGTATGTTTACAGTTTGCTTATATTCTCTGTTATGCATTTGTTTCAATTCTTTATGTGTATGATTTCATGTTGAATGTATGAAGTCTCTGAGAGGGAGACTATGAGTTTCAATTGTTTCTCTTCCTGAAAATTCCCGCAACGAGTGTAGTGAAATTCCGCAAGGAGTGCGTTGACAAGATTCTGAGTTTTACCTCAGAAAATCTTAGGAGAGATACCGTTGTTCTCATATCAACAAAAGTGAAAGTATAGCATAGAGCTATGCAGGGTGTTCACAAGCCAAGTTGAAGTCTTAGACTTTTCCAACCAGGTGAGTGGTTGAAGAACTGTTATCGCAAGGAGTGCGCAGAGTTGGAAGATTTCAAATAATCATAGATTATCGTGAAGCTGCAAGGAGTGTGTGCAAGAGTCCCTTAGAATCCTTGAGTTTGTAGCCATAATAAAGATCAGGAGGGTTAGAGACTTGGAAAGTTGAAAGGAAGGATGAGGGTCGAAGTTACCTCACAGAAACCAAGCTCAGGAGGAAGGATGCCAAGTGATTTGGCCAGGAGTATTTGAGAACTTGAATGGACGGTTGAGTTTCTCGGAGGGAGAAGCACCAATTTTCCATGGACCATTGGATCCAGTGGATCAGTGAAGAGGATAAGGGTGTCTTTCAAAACTCACAAATATGAGGAGAGATAACAACCGTTAGATATGGATCAACGAGATTCATTGATTGGTGATTGGAGTTTCGGCATTTCGGAGTCGAAAGTGTGGAGGAAGCCATTTTCGGGAATCCCCGATACGTGAAGTCCCAATGTGATCTAGATCGTTAGATCATGGGAGAATCAAGACCGTTGATCTATGGAGAGGAAGTTGCGAGTTCGTACTTCGGGAAAAGAAGGAGAGTTGCATCGTGAAATCACGAGTCACGAAATCCCGACATGCTCAAAGGTGAAGCCTCAGGAATTGACTGGAGGTCATATGGTTGAGGCATAAGGGAGGATCTAGCAGAATGATAGCCCATTTTGTGGTTTCAAGAATCGAAGGAGTTGGGGAGACTCACAATAGAAATCGCGAAATCTGAAACACCTTTTCGGGATAATTCAGTGGTCACGCCGAGTGGTCACGTGGAGTGGATGTTCACACTTAGTGCTTGTTTGCGTAGGCGTAACTTCTAAGAAGGAATTGTGGTATTATATTCATTGAAGGTTCCAGTGGGAACTAAAGATTCATTTCATCTCAGGGGAATAGAAAGATCTAAAGACCGGGAGGTCACGCAGAACCTGCTGAGGTAGGGGTGTTGCATCAGATAGCATCCATGCGTAGTAGGTACATTAAAGAGGGGACATACTAGATACCCCAGGAACAACAAAGACAACACAATCAATGCCACCAAAGAGAATGGTTGTACAAGTAGGTGGGGCATGCACGAAAATAAAATCACACAAGGAAGTCCCAGAATACACCATAACATATGACGACGCAGGATTAGTCACAGAGAGAGTACAAGACCATGTATCAGAAGAGTACGAGGAGGAAGAAAAAAAAAGGGGAAGGATAATGCAAGAACTAACAGAGGCCAGGAAGGTATTTGAGTAGATTCAATCTGCCAAGGCACATCCTGAAGGTGCAACACAACAAAAAAAATGCAGAGCGAGGAGGAAAGAGTACATATTACATCATTGGCAAGTGAAACTTTTAATCTTGCTAAAGATATGCTTCAAGTGGACGAGGACATGGTACCGAAAAAACTTAAGGAAATAGAACGAATGGACTTGGTATTGGCAAGAATACCAACAAAGGCCTTATATAAATTGTAGATAAGTGTTGTGCAAGAAGTACAATCCAGGGCGAGGATGAATGCGACAAGTTTGGAGACAGTCAGGGAAGGAAAAGAGGTACTGGAGATGGTTCTTATAGAGGTGTGAATGGAATGAGAGGAAGAAAAACATTGCATAGATAGCTTAGAGAGAAGACTTGAAGAAGTCTTTCAAACAATTATGGATAGCGTACTCATAGGATAAATCAACACCGATGAAAAAATTAAGAAGATAGCGCAGAAAATGGAGGAATACAAACAAGAGATAGTAGAATTGGTTGGAAAGATAAAACCAACCACACCTCCAGAATTCATATCTGAAAGGGAGAAACAAGCCACCGAACAAGCAAACCTTATTGTGCTAGAATTCAAGGAAATATAAGAACTTTACAAGAGGACAACACAAATATGGACAAGTCTAGCAAAAGATCGGAGGATCCAGAAGTTGGAGTAGAGAGAAGAAAAATTGAATGTTGCAGTTCAGTATTTGAAGTAATAACAAAAAATGATGGCCATACCCCTGAGACTGAGGGCCACGCAGGAAATGAAAAAACTACAAGTAGAAGTAAAGAAAATCCAGGAGGAACAACAAATCAGACGGGATTAGTTGGAGACCCTATAAGAAAAAGCATAACAGATGATAACAACGTTGGAAATGGAGAAAGACAGAATGGTTTAAGAACATATCGAAGGGATAAAAGTGATAAAGGAGCATGTCACAGTACAGGTCATGGAGACCTTGACAGAGAAAAGGACGCAGGCTAAGAAGCAAGTGGATGAATTAGCAAAGAAGATTCAGGAGTTGGAGAAATTAGTGCAGAAGGAAAAAATGACCTGAGTGGCTTGGGACGAGCCACATGTTAGTGTTGGGAGCCTGTTGGAGAAGAAAAATTTGGGATTTAAGTGCCATAAGCGAGGCATAATGGACCAAAGGAAACAACAAGCGCCAAAAAAGAAGGAATACCAATGCGAACAAAGGGAAAAGGAAGTAGCGCGCTAGGAAATAATGATGATCAGTGCAAGGAATCGTTGGATCACAGACCAACCACGCAAATGATATTTAGAAAGTGGACAAGTGGAGTCCACTTAGAATTATGGTTTTGGAGTAATAATTTAAGGTTTTTAACCCATTTTGTAGTATAAATAGAGGATGTATAAGGCAGTTAGGGATATCATGATCATTCTTTTTCAGTGACTTTTTTCATGAGCAGGGTACTTAGAGCATCCTATTGATTTAAGTCTGTATCATGTTGAGAGTTGTGGAGATCAGATGGAGTTAATATTGAGATATAATTGAGGTTTAGGTCACAAGTTTTGGAGCTTGCTGCAATGTTGGTCTACCTCACCACTAAACTTATGTGCATTCCAAATTCACCCTTTGATGTAATGTGTGCAATGCTATTTTGATGAAGAATAAGAAATAAGTAGAAGATCTTTGTGGACATATCCCAAGGGGCTGAACCATGGTAAAATGGTGTATTTTTGTGTGATGTGTTGTTTTTATATGATTTGTATGAATGAATGGTTATATGAATGCATCTGTTAGGGTTTATTTATAGTGCACACCAGTATAATAAGGAAAATTGTATGTCATTGAATGGATAAAGTAATAGATATGATGAACATTATGGTAGAACGTATGTTAAAATAGAATAAGAATTAAAAATAACATACCCAGCCCCTTCCATGACTGCAGACATATGCATCCTATAGTCACCCATAAACCATCTTGGGTGAGACTGCGTTGTGCACTCTATGCACGGTGTAGCCTTTTGGTTTACCAGAAGGGATGATGGTGAAAAAGGTTTTGTTGGAGAAATATGGTAGAACCCGGGTGAACCCATACATCCAATAGGAGAGGTGATTTTTTCATTTTTTAATGAGCTTGACACAGAAAAATAACTTTTCTCATGACCTGTCCATTCGATTCCCATACTTCTATTTCATTTTTTAATGAGTTTGTCACAGAGAAGAAAACTATGCTCGCAAGGTAGGTTTCATTTTTACACAAGATTGAAACTAGTAAAACTATGCTTGAGGCCCTCTACTTGATCATGGATTCCAAGAGGGAAATTCTCTGGAAGGATTACATGTCAAAGGAAAAACCTCAATCATGGCTTCCAAGAGATCTTTGATAGATGGAAGAATCACACTCTGGAAGGAATACATGTCAAGGGTCATGATAGGGGTAAGGATATCATGATCTAATTTCCATATCAAAGAGGTCACCATGTCAACTACCATATCTAAATCAGAATAAGGGAGAGGTTCCTTCTCATTCAGAGTTGAACACATGGGAGAGGTTTCCACATAATTTACCTGTGTCGGGGCAGATGTCACTAGCATGTAAGGACCATTCAGGGAAGTCAGATGGTTTACCATCATATGAGGGCCAATGAATGAAATTTGGTCTATGGTAACCATGTTTCCATTCTGAGGGAAATAGATCAATCAAAATACCATGGGAACAAGAGCCTTCATAACATAAACATAGTGTCTCCCGAGGAGAAAATTAAAATCCAAGGAGTCGTGGATTACCATCACATAAATAAAGACAATTTTCACTCCCAAAGTAATAGGAAACCAAGGAAGAGAATATCCTTTCTATTAAAATCCAACATATTCTAAGTCATTGACGCAAGCTGAGGAGAACCTAAGTCTTTCCAAGCAATGGAGGATAAAATACTAATTGATGCACCTTCATCGAAAATAGTCTCAGGAACGTCCCTACCACAAACCTAAATAGTGATTTGGAAATGTATATATTAAGGGAGACGATATTCCTATAGTGCACCCCAAACGGAAATATTGGCCTCATTACTCAGAGGGGGTTTTGTTGGAATGGGTGAAGTGCCCCCTTGTCCAAAATAATTTGTAGTAACAAGAAATACCTAAGAGATATCCTTACTCTTCCTAGGAGGAGTGGGATCGACCAAGGGTGGTATTGGATCAACCAATTTAACTTCACTCTCCAAGGGGAGAGTGTGATGCAGGAGCATCATAGAAAGCCAAAGCACATGCTTAGCCAAAGAGACAGCTGGACGCGCAGATGTAATTTGAACATGTTTTTGTGAAAACGTTTTGAAATTTAAAATTTGAAGCATTAATGTAATGGACAGGAGGAAAGTGCAGTTGCATTTATATCTAATGATCCAAATTGATTTTGAAGCGTATGTTCCTATTCGTGGATGTAATAGGAATTTAAGTCTGTTTAATGCAAGTAGGTAGATTTAATTTAATAGATTAGAAAGTTTAGGCGTATAGGAGGGAAAACGGATGATAGACACCCTCGCCTTGTATCTTAAAAACAACTCATTATTATTCAGAATTTTGTAAGCTGTAGAGCTGCAGAGGAGAACAAAGAATTTTATGCATTCTAGTTGTTGTTATTTACCATGTATAGGAGCATTGGAATTAATAGAAGAAAGATTTGATTCCAATCTATGTGTTTGTTATGGTTGTTGGAACCACCTGTTGAATGGTATGTTGCAGGATAATTTATATTCTCTATGTGCATTTTATTTCAATGAAATTTGTGTGTGTATGCTCTAGAATTCTATGTTGAATGTTTGAATTCTGGATAAGGGGAGAATGAGTTTCAGTTATTTCTCTTTCTGAGAAATCCTACAAAGAGTGCAGTGGAGGGTCCACAAGGAGTGCGTCGACCAGGCTATGAGTTTCATCTCAGAACTCTCAGAGGAGATTCAAATCGTGTTATTACAGGCTGAAGTGCAAGGTTATCTCAGATCCATGAAAGGTGTGTATAGGCTGGGTGAGGTCTGGGATTTTACCTACTCAAGAGGGAGATTGAGAGGTTGTTGTTGCAAGAGGTGCACAGAGTCGAAGACCCAAATAACTAGAGGTTATTTGAAAATTGCCGCAAGGAGTGCGTGCAGGGACCCTTTTGGAAACCTTGAGTCTGCAAGCGAAAGCTCAGAAGGGATAGAACCTCTAAAGTGTTCAAAGGGAGGTGGAGGTCGAAATCATCTCAAAAAAGTCAAGTTCAGGAGGGAGGACACCAAGTCATTTGGCCAGAAGTCCTTGAGAAGTTGAATCAGACAGTGGAATCACTTCAAGAGGAAGTGCCAAAGTTTCGTGAGCCGTTGGATCTTGTGGAACAGTGGAAGGATTAAGACCGAGTGTCTTTCAATGCTCTTAAGCTTAGGAAGGATAGTGACCATCAGATCCAGATCAACAAGGGTCACTGATCTCATATGTGAATTCGCATATCGGATTTCAGGGAATGGAGTGACCAGTGGTTTGGGTCGAGTGTTGTGGATTTTCGATTGGTAAAATCCTGATACAACGAGGGCCATTGGATCGAGGGAGGCACGCAACCATCGATCTCATTGAAGGCACGATTTCAGAGTCGGGGATTTGTAGAGGGAGAGGAATGATTGTTCGTTGTTCTCTCAAGTTGCAAAATCCGAAGACTCATGCGAACAGGTGGAAAGGACCCACTCCGTAAGCGGAGTAAACAGAGGTGACATGTGGCGTGTGCCCGTTACTTTGGGTGGAGTCAACTTTCGTTGACATATCGTGTTTTAGGGATTCACAAGGGAAGAACACAAGAGTTTGGCGCTCCAACTCGCGAAGTCGCGAGTTGCGAAAGGTGTCTGCATTAAGGCTTGGTTGTGATCATATTGGAAAAGGGGCTGAAGAGGGGGCTTACACCTTAAGCCCATTCACAATTTTGCATTTCGGCTATTGCCAAGGGTTGTGGCATTGTATTCGAAGTGCCCAACTTGTGAAATCCTTTGCGGGCTTAAACAAGGAGTTCAGTTAGCCCTTGTCGTGGTTTAGAGAAGATCCTGCATGGATCTCGGCCTGAGGGTAGGAGATCTGCACCAGTGGTGGTATCAGAGCCCAAAACAAATTCTTTGCTTTCTACAACAGAGAGAAAAGAGGAATTTTATAGCCATGCCGCTGAGAAGAAGAGAAAGGCCCATACCTAATCCAACAGTGGAAAGAGAAATGCGTGAATTACATGCCAGACTTGATGCTATGGAGACATCACAGAGGTGAACAATTGACGCTGGGGATATTAGCGAAGATGAAAGTGAAAATGAAGCTGAAAACGAAGGAGAAGAAGTTGCAGTCGAAGATGTTGCAGAGGAATGCCTATTTAGGGTTGTTGCAAGGATAGGTGCTAGGGAAAAAATGGACATTCCAATGTACGAAGGAAACCTAGACGTTGAAGAGCTTGTAGACTGGATTAGAGATCTAGACAAACACTTTGACTATGAGGATGTCGAGGAAGACAAGAAAGTCAAACATGCCATTATTAGACTTAAAGGGCATGCAACACTGTGGTGGGATGAACTGCAGGCTAACAGACGTTGCAAGGGCAAGCATAAAATCAAGAGATGGGATAGAATGGTTGCAAAAATGAAAGCCAAGTTTATACTGAGGGATTATCAAATAAATTTGTTTTGGAGGATGTAGAATTTGAGACAGAAGCTGATGTCAGTGAAAGAATACATTGAAGATTTCTATAGGATAAACATCAAAGCAGGTCATCAGGAAAGCGATGATGAGAAAGTTTCTAGGTATATGAATGGTCTATGATATGACATTTAGGACGAGATGAACATGATGACCATCCGAACTGTAGAAGATGATTATCAAATGGCTCTAAAAGCTGAAGAGAAGTTGAGCCGAAAACAAGGTCAAAGAGGCCGAGGCAGAAGTCAGAGCAGAGGCAAGACAATTGCCCAGGACTGGACTCAGAAGCCGAAAGAAGAGGGGAAGAAACCTCCAACTCAATCTGAGAGAGGAGGAAGCTCACAGGGGAGGCAGTATGCTGATAGAAATACTTTTCCTCGAGCCAGAGGAAGAGAAAGAGGTAGAGGAGGTGAAGTAAAATGCTTTGTTTGTGGAAAAATTGGACATAAATCCTATGAGTGTCCATATAGGAAGAAATATGGTGGTGAAACTCACATTTCCAAAGCTCAAGGCCAGAATGTTGAGGCAGAGGACACTGAGGGCAGAATATATTTGATGATGCAGAAAGTTCTCTTGAAACCGGAGAAGGAGCCAGATAACCCAGCCCAAAGAAGCAGTCTGTTTCAGACTGCTTGCAAAACCAAAGACAGGGTATGCAAGGTCATAGTGGACAGCGGTAGCATAGATAATCTTGTATCTATGGAAATGGTAGAAAAGATGGAGTTGGAGACTCTTGCGCATCCAAGCCCATACAAAGTTCCGTGGCTACAAAAAGGACATCAGGTAAATTTCACTAAACAGTGTTTAGTTGAATTTAAAATAGGAGGATATAAAGATGAGATATTATGTGATGTCATTCCCATGGATGTTTTTCATCTATTGCTGGGTAGACCATGGAAATATGACATAAATGTGGTGCATGATGGGAGAAAGAACGCGTACACTCTGGAGAAAAACAGTGGGATGCACATGTTGCTGCCAATTAAGGATAAAGAGGTGAAACCAGAGATGAGAAACACTGTACTTCTCATGAGTGGGAAGGAACTTGTTAAGGAAGTCAAGAAGAAGGAAGACACACAATTCATTTTGGTTAGGAAGCCCATAATTTTTTTGAACAACAGTAGGATACATGATTTACCGGAAGAAATCCAGGAGTTGCTGGAAGAATTTGTTGATATAGTAGTGGATGAACTACCTTGTTCGTTGCCACCTATCAGGAGTATAAGCCATCATATAAATCTTATACCTGGAGCCAATTTGTTGAACAAATCATCTTATAGGTTGACATCATGGGAGAATGAAGAGGTTAAAAGACAAGTCCAGGATTTAATGGACAAGGGATTGATTCGGGAGAGCTTGAGTCCATGCGATGTTCCTACAGTGCTCAGCCCAAAGAAAGATGGAGGCTAGAGAATGTGTACAGACTCAAGGGAAATCAACAAAATTACCATCAGGTACAGGTTCCCATTGCCAAGGATGGATGACTTGATGGATTGCTTGAGTGGAGTAAAGTTTTTTTCAAAGATTGATTTGAAAAGCGAATATCATCAGATTAGAATGAGAGAAGGTGATGAATGGAAGACAACATTCAAGGTGAATGAAGGGTTGTATGAATGGCTTGTCATGCCATTTGGCTTGATGAATGCACCTAATAATTTCATGAGGTTGATGAATGAAGTCCTGAAGGATTTCATTGGGAAATTCGTCATTGTATATCTTGATGAGATATTAATTTTCAGCAAAACTGAAGCAGAGCATTTGAAGCATTTAGATGTAGTGATGAGAAGGTTACAGCAAGAGAAATTTCTTATCAACAAGAAGAAATTGTCATTTATGAGGAAATAACTCATTTATTTGTATTTTGTTATCTCTGCAAATGAATTGAAAATGGATCTGAAAAAGATAAAGGCGATTAAGGATTGGCCATCGCCGAAGAACGAGTTTGAAGTTCGAAGATTCCATGGTTTGGCTAGCTTCTATAGGAAATTCATCCAAAACTTTAGTGGAATTAGCACACTGATGATGGATACGGTGAATAAAAGACATAAATCTTTTCACTGGACAGAGGAAGCAGAGAAGAGCTTCAACCTGCTAAAGAAGAAAATCACTAAGCAACCAATTTTTGTTTTGCCAGATTCCAGCAAGACATTCCAGGTCAGGTGTGACGCGAGTGGATTTTCCATTAGAGCGATCTTAAGCCAAGACAACAAGTCAGTTGCATATTTCAGTGAAAAACTGAATGAAGCAAATATTAAGTACTCCACGTATGACAAAGAATTCTATGTAGTCATACAAGCGCTGAAGAAATGGAGGCACTATTTGGTTCCAAAAGAGTTTGTTTTGTACAACGATAATCACGCTTTGCAATTCATGACTCGACAGGAGAAGTTGAACCAAAAACATGCTAAATGGGTTGAATACATGTAGAATTGTACTTTTGTGATTAAGCATATTTTTGGAACTGCTAACAAAGTTGTTGACGCTTTGAGCAATAAATGTTTTCTTATGTAGGAATTTATAGTTAAGACTTTGGGTTTTGATAACCTCAAAGAAATGTACGAGGATGATCCAGATTTCAAAGAGGCATATGAGGCATTTGAGAATCCAATTCTTAGGTACAGAAGCCATTGGATAGAGTACATGATCCATGATGGACTATTGTTCAGGGGAAATCAGCTATGTATTCCGAAATGCTCCATGAGGGAGAATTTGTTGAAGGAAAAGCATAGTGGAGGATTGGTCAGACACTTCGGCCATGAAAAAAAATTCTCAAAGTTTAATGGCTCATATTACTGGCCAGGGATGAGGAAAGATGTGAAGAAATTTGTGGACAGGTGCATAATTTGTCAGCACATGAAGGGAAAAAGGCAGAACGCAGGGTTATATCAGCTATTACCCATACTCGAAAGGCCATGGGATGCAGTGAGCATGGATTTCATATTAGGATTGCCAAGGACATAGAGGGGATATGATTCAATATTTGTAGTGGTAGACATATTTTCAAAGATGGCACATTTCATACCATGCCAGAAAACTAGTGACGCAACTCATATTGCGAACCTGTTTTTCAAGGAAGTCGTCAAACTTCACAGCTTGCCAAGGAGTATCATTTCTGATCGAGATACCAAGTTCATAGGACATTTTTGGAGAACCTTATGGAAGAAACTGGGGACAAACTTGTCTTTTAGCTTAGCATATCATCCTCAGACGGATGGACAGACAAAGGTCGTGAACATGAGTTTGGGAGATTTGTTAAGGAGCTTAGTGACTGAACACCAAATTCAATGGGATCACATTCTGCCACAGACATAATTCGCTTACAATGATTCACTCAATAGAAGCATAGGGCATATTCCATTCCAAATTGTATATGGAATGCACCCAAGGGGAGTCTCTGAATTGAAAGATTCAGAACAAGCTGAATTCAGGAGTGCTAGTGCAGATGACTTTGCAGAAGGAATGAAGGAGCTGCATAGTAGAATCAAGGAGCGATTGCAGAGTTCAATTCAAGAGTACAAGTGTAGAGAGAAAGGTTCCCAAGGGGAACATACAACAAGCTGAATATGAAGAAAATTGGACCGTGCAAGGTCATAAGAAAATTTGGGGCAAACGCATATGAGATTGAATTACCCGATGGGGTCAGAATCTCACCGATATTCAATGTCATGGATTTGTACCCTTACAGAGCTGAAGAAGGAGGAGCGGAGGGTGAACAGGAAGAAATTCAATACACGAAACAAATTCCTGTAGCTGAAAAGCCACAGATGGAAAGCATAATTGACAAGAGGGTTAGCAGAAAGACTAGTAGAAAAGAGTATGTTGAATATTTGGTCAAGTGGAAAGGACATCCAGGTGAAGATGCCAGTTGGGAGGATGAAGAAACAATTCAAAAGCATGGACAAACAATCAAGGAACTCATGAACAAGAGTTCATCAAAATTTTCAAGCATGGTAGTATGATGCAGAAGCATCGTAGAAAGCCAAAGCATGCACTTAGCCAAAGAGACAGATGGATGCATAGATGTAATTTGAACACGTTTTTGTGAAAATGTTTTGAAATTTAAAATCTGAAGCATTAATTTAATGGATAGGAGGAAAGTGCAGTTGCATTTATATCTAAATATCCAAATTGATTTTGGAGCGTATGTTCCTATCCACGGATGTAATAGGAATTTAAGTCTGTTTAATGCAAGTAGGTAGATTTAATTTAATAGATTATATAGTTTAGGAGCATAGGAGGGAAAATGGATGATAGACACACTCGCCTTGTATCTTAAAAACAACTCATTATTATTCAGAATTTTGTACATTGTAGAGCTGCAGAGGAGAACAGAGAATTTTATGCATTCTAGATGTTGTTATTTACCATGTATAGGAGCAGGGACCCTTTTGGAAACCTTGAGTTCGTAAGCGAAAGCTCAGAAAGGATAGAACCTCTGAAGTGTTCAAAGGGAGGCGGAGGTCAAAATTGTCTCATAGAAGTCAAGTTCAGGAGGGAGGATGCCAATTCATTTGGCCAGAAGTCCTTGAGAAGTTGAATCGGACTGTGAAATTACTTCAAGAGGAAGTGCCAAAGTTCCGTGAGCCATTGGATCTTGTGGAACAGTGGAAGGATTAAGACCAAGTGTCTTTCAATGCTCTTAATCTCAAGAAAGATAGTGACTGTCAGATCTGGATCAACGAGGGTCATTGATCTCGTATGTGGATTTGCGTATCAGAGTTCAGGGAATGGAGTGATCAGTGGTTTGGGTCGAGTGTTGTGGATTTCTGATTAGAAAAATCTCGATACAACGAGGGTCGTTGGATCAAGGGAGGCACATAGCCATTGATCTCTTCGAAGGCACGATTTCAGAGTCAGGGATTTGTAGAGGGAGAGGAATGGTTGTTCAGTGTTCTCTCAAGTTGTGAAAGCCGAAGAATCGTGCGAATAGGTGGAAAGAACCCACTCCGTAAGTGGAGTAAATAGAGGTGATAGGTGGCATGCGCCCATCACTTTGGGTGGAGTCAACCTTCGTTGACATATCACGTTTCGGGGATTCGTAAGGGAAGAGCACAAGAGTTTGGTGCTCCAACTAAAGAAGTCGTGAGTTGCGAAAGGTGCCTGCATTAAGGCTTGGTTGTGGTCATATTGGAAAAGGGGCTGAAGAGGGGGCCTACACCTTAAGCCCATTCAAAATTTCATGTTTCGGCTATTGCCAAGGGCTGTGGCATTGTATTCGAGGTGCCCAACTCGTGAGACCCGAAATCCTTTGTGGGCTTAAATAAGGAGTTTAGTTAACCCTTGTCGTGGTTTAGAGAAGATCCTGCGCAGACCTCGGCCTAAGGGTAGGAGGCCTGCACTAGAGTGGGACTCATTGAAGGTGAAATCGAATTGATTGCTTGATCATTCGTCTCAACTAACGATGGAACTAGATGGATTACTTGATCAACCAGATTGACTAATGATGGAACTGGATTAACCATTTCATCAACCAATGGTGGTTTGGGAAATGGAATATTTTGTTGGACATCAACAATATTTTCAAACATATATGAATCCTCATCCATACATGGGTAGAGGTAACTGTGGTGCATCTTTGTACATAATAAGAAAGGAAATTTGAATTTACGCTTCTTAATTCCAACCTAATTATCACTAGTTGATGTTTTTTCACCATCATGACCTGGAACGACTGACGACGTGGGTTGAGAACCCTCATACCACACTTCTACAACCTTGGGAATACCAGGGCAATACTTAAGAAGGTGGTCACCCTTACAAATCCTTCAAGGGAATTTGGGCTTGCGATGTGTCTTGGTAGACTTGTCGACATAATCAACACTCCCAACATGATGAAAAGTAGTTGGCTGATCTCTTCCAATATGTTCTGTAGTGGTTGGAATTTTTCCCCTAAACTTATTTTTCTTCTTCTTAATCTTCTTTTTCTTCTTCTTCTTATCCACCTGGTTACTAGCTACATATATTTCACTAGGTGAATAAGAAGAATGAGAAGAAGACCCTACAGGTGAAGAAGGAAAAGGATCGACATGAGGTTGATTCTCCTGGGGTGGAGTACTTGCATACTAAGAAATAGGATTATTTAGCTTCATCGGAGTGGAAAAAAACCAGACCGGTAACCCAATAGTGAGTCTAGTAAGAGTCAAAGTAGTGATATAAGGAGGACTAATGTGTCCCATAGAAGGAGAAACAAATATTATCCCAGGAAAATGGGTCCCATTTTTGGTAGTTACAGGAATTGATGCCATAAACATGGACTCAACCCTAAATTTTTCTAGGGAAAACAAGCTACACACGCTAAAAAATCTAGGAAGCAAACCAAACAAACAAACCTTTTCATAGTGAATGCACTAGTTGGTGATAAAATCCAACATCGCAGGATCAATATGAAAAGGGGGTTGAGATAGAATGGGTGGATCGGTTACATTGGTGACCTGCTTAATGTACTTACACCTTGGTGCAAGTTCCCTCATAGTCTATCCGTGGGTTACCCTCCAAGGAGCCCAGTGAGTTTGACCAACGTCTCACCTAAGTACAACAAAGACTCCCCTTCACCATCACCTTGTGTATAAACCCTAGAGACAAAGGCCACTAAGGTTACCAACTCCCAGTCATCCTCCGGGAGGGTACAAACAACATTTGGAATGGAACGTATGGGCAGGATATCAAGTATGAAATTCTTTTAGATGAATAAAGACAAGAGGACCCGTAAACTCCATAGGACCTCGAACATATTCGAGATTCACAAAGCACCGAGACCTAATGAAACCAGTGACACTTCAAGAAGAAACCCTAGTATACAATATTTCCACTATGTTTGGTTAATCTTTAGAGGGGAAATATTTGTTGCTCTCTCACATGTGACCTCATGTTTATCCCATGTGTGAGAGGGGGGTCCTGACTATGCTTATACAAAAAATGGATTTTCTCTCCCTATCACAAGATTCTATGTTTGTTTATGGATTTGGAAATTTATTCTCAACACCTATTCCAAATCCCTACACTTAAGCTAATGTAGGTTTGTAGATCCCAAGAAAGATAGATTTTAATTAGCACTTTTATTTTTAGGATATTGTTTACTCAAGGGAATGGAAGTGAAATTGATGATATCTGTGACTTTGACTCCGAAAGAGTGCAATAGAATGAGATGAAAATATTTCTATTTGATGAACTCTATCTATGGAAAGGAGAAGAGTCTTTTTACATTACCAAATGCATAAACCCAATGCAGTTTAGGAAATGCAAACTACGAACATGTACCACCCAAAACTTTGAATGCAATCAATTTCTGTTCATTTGATTATAAATGCAATGAACCTAAATTAAATGAAAATTATTTCTACAAGACTTTCAATGCAAGAATCCAATGCAGATACAAAGGAATATGAAGTAAAAATATTGAACAAGAAATGCACTCAAAACTGACGATAATTGAGAGAGACTAAGTGTGAAATAACTCACTCAATCAAGAACTCAAAAAGTTGACAAGAAAGCACAATGTCAGAATGCCTCCAACAAGAAAGCAAAAAATGAAAAAGAGAAAGAGGAAATCACTTAACAATCCTTAAATATGAGCAGCAAGAAACCACATTCAAGCTAGGTTGTGTTAAGAAAAAGGATCTCAATCAATCAAAAGATTCATATGTTCCAATGAAGATTCAAAATAAACTCAAGACCTATCAAACCTTTACAAACTTCTTCCAATCAATCAGATAGTTGAAAACATCACGAGACAAATACCAAACTAGTGAAAATCAAGGTGAACCAATATCATAACTTAGAAGAGGTTTGAAAGATCAACAAAGATAAAAAAATGAGTGACAAGTATCAAATCCTCAATAAAAAAAAGTCAAAAAACAATTGGAATACTTTTGAGTTAAAAATCCACTTAAATAGACCTAGAAGGTCAAGGAAAAAAACCTAAGAAAATAAGGAATGGTGCTCATGTCCTTAAGAGAAAGAGCACCATCCAAGAGAATAGAAACCTCTACAGACCTCTAGGGGAGTGCCAGTCATGATAATGGTGCCCTGTAGTCAAGTACAAGGGAGCTCCAGTCAAGAGAATGGCACCTTGGTGACAACTGTAGGGGAGGGCCAGTTTTAGAAAAGTCAAGAAAATGGCTCAAAAAGACTAAAAAATTAGAAAAATACAATCAATGACTTTGTAGGATCTTCAATGAGGAAGGGATAAGGGGAAATAGACCAGAAACAAGCATCAAACATGTAAGATATATTCACAAGCAAGGGCTTTATATGATCCAAGGAAAGACTAGTCAAAGTCAATCCCTAGTGGAGTCACCATTTTTTTGTTGTGAGAAATATTACCCTACAGATAGGCTAAGATCCCCTTTGGATCAAAACCCTGATATGTGGTCCAAATACAAAACATAAAAAGTGGTTACTACTTTCCCTATAGATCTAACTGAAATAATCAAGCGAGAGAGAAGAATAATGATGTGGCATACCTTGTTGCGATGTTCATCCTCGCTGCTCCAATCCCATCACTTGATATCCAAGATCCTCAACGTGACTAAAACCCTACAAAGACTAGGAAAGGAACACATCCTCCTACTCTATATGGTTCTATAAATCATATCTATCTATGAATACTGAAACGACAATAGAAAAGAAAATGTAAAATACATAAACTTGAATGGAATAGGCCAAGTTGATTATTAATGGGAAAGACAAAAAGAGGCACTTGAAAACCATGTATGATGCTGCAACACTTCTCCAAACTCTCCTCATCTAGCCCTTGAATGAATCTTGACATCAAAATGCATATGCTTCTCCCAAGATCAAAGGTTTGATACCTTCATTGTTCCGCCCTACACCTTGGAAATGCCTTCAATATATAGGCTTGAGAGGCACAACCACCACCATGAAAAAATGAAGAATATGGTTGAGGATATGTCTCCTTAGGGTTGGGATCTAATCCTATTATGAAACAATATCATAGGGGTCAAACACAATGAATCTCATCCTAAGAGAGTTGGCCCATAGAATAAGGTGGAGGATCCCCCTTTTCCATCTAACAAGACTGGCTTTCCCCAAGAGTGAGAGAAAGGGTGCCATCCTCTAAGGTTTTTATCCCATAAAATGGAAAATAGGTAGCCAATACATGAAGTGGCACTCCCCTAGCATGGCCACAAGGATGCCACCCTTCATAAATTCCCAAACAATGGCCGATTTTTCCAACAAAAAGGTGTATTTTGACCTTGAAATGATGGGTTTATTCCTCCAATATGACTTAGGGGTCATGTAAAATGTCTTTCATGGTGTCAAGGGGTTGTGACACTAAATAAAGTGAACGTGACACTAGGTAAAGTTCATACGACACTTGAGACAGTGCATGTGACACTTAACAAGGTGAATTACGTCACTTTGTGACACTTGCGACACTTAGGGTGCGAAACTCAAGTGTGACATTTTGGTGTGTAACAAAAAGAGAGCCTTTGGATGGAGGAAAGAAATCATGAAAGAGATGCATTTTTATTCTAGAAGTTTCCTAATAGCCATGTATGCCTCTTTTTCCCTATATTTCCAAGATTGTCTTCCCCTCATGAAAACCCTTGTTTTTCAGGATTTGTGCCCCTCTTTATCTCATCGGGAAGAAAACAATTGCTTCCTTGGGCCCATCGAGACACCAAATTTTGGAGGTAGTATTTTTCATCTCGGGCCTTGGGTGGTGGAACTTGGAGCCTGGTTTTGGGATCGTGTTGCAACTATTATAGGTTGTAACCAACCTCCTTTTGTTGTTATCAATAAAATAACTCTCATTCTCGTCCGATTCTTTGTGTTCATTCATGATTTCAATGATATTATTCCCATCTTATTTTGAATCTAACTTGATATTTGAATCAATTATATTTAGTTATTTAGAGGATAACTAATTTCTTGCAGTTTCATACTTCTTTGGTTCCAGGACTTTTAAAAGATCATTGTTATTTATTTCGAGAGAGAAATACTTCAAACATGATCTATTTCAAACGTAAGGTTACAAGTACGTTCCTCTTCCTTTATTATAAAAGTTAGTTATTACAAGTATTTATTTCCAATTGATTGTATAATTAGAGGTTGAGAGGAGTCTTTTAAGGGAACTGATCTATTGTGGCCCTGACCCAAATCCATAGGACTTAGATTTCCATAATAGAACTGGTGACCATACTGGGGATTCTCCCTTTTTGGGTCATTAAGGGTGCTTGTTTTTTGCATTTCTTTTGAAACTTTTTATGTGCTTTGATCCTTTTGTTAGCCTTATATGAATTTATCCAATCTTTTTTTAGTCTTCCATACCCTCCTGTCTTAGTTAGAGAGGCTTTTTAAGGGTGTATGCAGGCATATATTAGTAAATTCATGTACATACATGAGTTTATATAGTAAAGGTCACATACATATGATACTTGTCCATTGGAGAATCATGTACATGTTCTATGAAAGGGTTTTTGAACTTTTCCATACCTCAGGAGGTTTGGGTTGTATCTTTGGGGGATCTTTCTAGGTCCTGTCGGTTATTCATTGTTGTTTTTAGGTTACATAATTAGTTTCCTTTGCTTGCAAGATTATAAGAAAATTTAAAAATATTTTACATCTTTCTTGTTTAATCAAGGTTGTTTTTTGGATTTTTTATAGTTTAGGGTTTTAGAAAGATCTGTTGGGTGTTTGTTGCACTCTGTTTCCTTTGTCTACAGTGTTATTAGGGTGCCTAGTCATCTGTTCACAACCTTGCTTCCACTTTATTTCTTGATTTCTTGTTTCATATAAAGAAAAAGTGTAAGGGTGTGTGTTTATTTGTGAATTTTCCCCCCTTTCCCTTTTGCATTTTTATTTGAAAAGGAAATTTCATCATACACATGCTACCTCTCTTATTTTTCACTTTTGTACCTTAAAACAAATATTGTTTCTAGAGATTCGATGAAAGAATCCCAATATTGTTAGTTGTCTTGATTCTAAAAGAAAAATTACATTCTTTGAATATAAAAGGGAAATAGTTTGTGTTTGTTAAATTTTGAAGCGTTATTTACACTCTCATTTTTTTTTCCAGTCAAGAACTTCATTTTGCATTTGTGTTCTAAGTGTTTTTTCTGTTGAGTCCGTCAAAACATCATTCAGTTTCAATCCACACCCTTTTTTAGTAAATAAAAACCTATAAAATAAACACTAACTAAAATCAATTAGGCTTTTTAATTTTATTATGGTAAAGAAATTTTTTTATGCTAGGGCCTTGGTTTAGGTTGAAGAGTTAATTTCTCCAAGGCCAGAAAACAAAATTAGGAGTCTCAGTTAGGGAGTGTAAAACCTATTTTCATATAAGTATATCTGAGAAGATATAACCACTTTTGGATCATTTATTCCAAGTGGTTGAACTATCGCTCCACTGGTTGGGAAGGAAACCTAGTATTTCTCTTGAAATCATGGAGTCGCCTCCTAGAAGGTGTGGGTATTTATACCACCGGTTTGCCAAGTCAATGCGTGAGACTTTTTCAGACGTGAACAATCCCGCAAGGGATGAAATTGTGCATAGAAATGTCATGACCAAATTTATTAAGGATAACAAGCAAGGCACCCCTTCCGAAGGGGATTCTTGTACTTTTCCATTCTTTGGAAACGTTGGTTCCCCCTTGATGGCCACTTTGAACATTCCTAGGTTGAATGTTGGGCTACCAATTTGGTTGTGGACCACTTTGAATGTACTCAATTCTCTTGATGCTTCTCATATAAGCACTTTATGTCATGGGCATCAAATAAATGTTGATCCTTTATCTTCTAAATCCATGAACTCTACTCCTCCTTCTCCCTCTTCTACAAAAAGTCTTGCTACTAGT
>ML810166.1:122949-134869 GCA_009831015.1 Picea engelmannii
GAAATCATTTGGTGATATTAATTAATTAAATTCTTTTTTCATTTTGCATCTCATTTCAAAATAATAATAATAAAAGAATTATCTATCATTTGCTTGATTTTGTAAAAAACTAAAATTAATATTTTTTCTCCATTAACTTGAAGCTTCTAGATCATATTTGAAAGCAAATTATAAATAATGTTTGTTTATAAGTTATAGTTAGTTTAAATTCATTTTTTATTTTTTGAGATTTTGTTTTATTCACAATTTTTAGGTTATTAATTTAGGTTTCTTTTTGTTTCACAGGTTTCTATTATCAAATATTTGATACGGATCTGATCATGTCTTGCTTTTATTATCCAAATACGTTCAAGATGATTGATCCAAAAATAATTTTGGATTGCTACAAATAATTTTATGAGCAACAACAGATAAAATTTGGAAAGGCATCAAGATCAGACAGGCGATTTTGCAGCCAAACCGTGAGGAATTTGAAGAAATGGTTGAAAACCCAGAACCAAAATGGACCCATTTACCTTTCAAGTAGAGATTTTCCCAAAAAAATGCACGATTTGAGAGATATTTGGGTCTCTTTTAGAGGCAAATTTCAGGTGGCAGAAATTAATAGTGACGCCCGGACTGTTCATTCATTTTATAAATATATGAGAAAGATCAGAGCCAACGGATCGAAGAATTGGAGAGAAGGATTTTAATCCTTTCTCTTTTGTATATTATTGCTTTTGTAAACTTTTTTTATTTTTCAAATGGAGTAATGGATGGCTGGAATCTTGGGAGAATGGACGAGCATTTTTAAAGAAGAATATGGAATTCCAAGTTTCTTAATGGCTTTTGCCCTGTAAGTAAAATGGTTTTATTTTCATTATAATATCTTCATATTNTTTGAATAATTGATTATGCATTGATTTAAATAGCTTTAGTCTTTTTTATCAATACATGGTTAATTATTATCATTTATGTATTAATTTTTCCAATCTTTAAAGTTTATTATCCAAAACATTTCTTCCAGGACTACAGAATGGACAAGTGATTCCAAAACTTAATAGAATGACATATATACATTTTGTCTTTAGCCTTTTGTTTATAGTGTTGTTATTTATGTTTTTTGTATCCTGTTACTCTGATATCCTTAGATTAAATGATATGTGATATGTAGGAGGTTTATATTATAAATACCATCTATCATTTGCTTCATCAAAATACAAATGTTGTGATTATATCTTCGATTTAAATAATGGGATTAATCTTTGAATTTTAAATTGAATGATAGAATGCATAGATTGCTTCCAGATTTATCTTGTTGTAATCATGTATAATTATGACATCACAGGTTTATGTTTGTGTTTCCTTTTCTATCATTAAAACCTAAGCTGCCAATACATGTTCTAAATTTATTTAGAACAGTCATAAGGTTCATTGCAGATTTCTCTCTTGGACATGGCAGTTGGATGTTCACCACTCATACAGATACTTGGATACACTTCACTAATTCACTGACAGGATAGCTTCTTTGTATTTTTTTGTCATTTACATATCATTAAAACTAGAATGTATGGTTCAGCTTTGACTATCCACATGTTTATGTTTCATTAAAAATTTTTTGCAAGATTCTTTAAATTTATAAAAGAAAAACAATAAATATTTTTACGTGTTTTCTTTATCTGCTTCCTAGAAGCAATCATTTTTCACATCGATTTTCATAAGTTTCGATTAAAACTTGCATCTTGTAAATCATGTAAATAAACAAGACTTGTGTATCTTCTGCTTAAATACAACTACTATAGTTACATTTGAACATATGTACACATATATAGTGTGTTTAGTAATTAGTTAGTTATTTCTCTCTTTTATTCATTTCTTTTAGGATTCTTAGATTGGCTAACGGAGCCATTAAACTCGTCAGAACGAGTTACACCAAACAGCTTGGGTTATTTAGACAACCCCGGACTGGACTCGCTCTTCCAGTTGACGGATGGTCAATTTCACCCATCAACAGAGACCCATCACCAACTTCTGCCAGTCATGTTGGAGAATTTCACATGACCTTTACTAGTCTTGATGGGGGTAAGAAAATGGCCTCTTAAAGTCATGCTGGGGGAAATAAATCAGCCTTTGTAAGTCATGCTAGGGGAAATCAACCGACCTCTGTGAGTCATGCTAGGGGCATGAGTATAGTCATTTCTACTCATATTGGAAAATCTTCACCAACCTCTTCAAGTCATGTCGGAGATCAACACCTAGACACTACAATTCATGTTGGGGGAAACCCACTAGCCACTGCAATTCATGCTGGGGAATTGATATGGTTGAGAATCTTAGACAAATAGGACATAATCCTAAGTTCCCCTATAATATTTGCAAGGAATACCACCTTACTCATTTGTACCCTTGTATTGTCGTGGTATAAAGAGCATGGTCCTTGTTTGAACGTCCTTCTACTTCTGAGTCATCTTCGATTTCCCAATAGTATATTCAATCATTGGTTTATGAAGTGGTCATATTGATGTAATATTCAACTGATACCACTCTCTTTTAGAGGGGTGATGCATCTCTTGACCATGTCGTCTCACATCCTATTCAACTAGTGGTTGAGGAAGTGGTCGTGCCGATGCAATATTCGGTCGATCCCACTCTTCTCTTGGAGAGTGACGAGTCTTCCAAAATGGTCTCAATGATGAAATCTTCGGCTGATCCCACTCCTCTTTCAAGGAGTGATGCATCGCTCGACCGTGTCTTTAGAATTTCCAGTTTAGTACCTTCTAAATAAGGGGGAATTCGACTCCCTTCGAGTACAATCTCTCCAAGTCCTGGGATGGTTTCATTTTATTGTAATGATCTTTTTGAGTCACGTCTTCCTTCTTCTACACATTTCTAGATAAAGGTTAAAGATAATTCATTGGAAGTTTATTGTTACATTGTAGATGCAGGATCCTCTACAAGTATTTTATCCTCGGCTTGGAAAGCTTTGGGTTCTCTCAAGATTGTGTCATCTACTAGTGAGTTGCTGGATTTTGACATAAGACCTAGTAAATGTTTGGGGATTATTCTTTATTTTCCCATCACATTAGGTTGAAATACTATCCTAGTCAATCTATTAGTGGTGTCAGACCCTTTAGATTTCAATATGATTCTTGGGCATGATTATTTTTATGCTATGAATGTTGTGGTGTCTATGATCTTTCATGTGATGCATTTCCATCAAAATGTAATCATTGTTACTATTGATCAACTTTCATCTGATAATCACCATCCTAGTTCATATTTAGATTAGCCTTCCCCTTTGTATGTTCCTACTATTCGAGTAGACTTTTCCCCACCATGGGTGAATTTTGTGGCGTCTTATCCTCGGTGTTCAATTGCTCCTAATATGGGATCTCTAAAGTCATGTTTGACTTATAGAGAAAAGGTCTAGGTAATTGATCATGTGGTTTATCTAATGGGGACATGTGAGCCTTTTCGTTCCCCTTTAGGCTTGACTTTTCTGACATTTCCTCTTGAGTTTGGTCTTCTTGTTTGTAATACCTCAAGTCTCAGTATTTGTGTGTCATTGAGTCACATTTTATTTATGTTGAATTTCCTTTGGATGAGGCTATCCTTGAAGCTATTATTATGGATCCTCAACCTCTTGCTAAACTAGAAGATTTACAAGTTTTTTACCAAAGAAGTTGTTGGATTGAGCCTAACAATGGGCTCTACCTAGAGCACTACAATTCATAAGCCACAAGTTTTTTTGTTGCTCTATACATTTTGTACTTTTAGGGTATATTGTTTCCAATTTCTGTATTCCATAGCACATGTTATTTTCAAAGGTTTATTTATTGGAGTTATTAAGTTCCGTGTGAGTGTTTTTGGTGTTATATACAAGAATTTGAATACATTTTTCTTTGATACATTTTCTTCCATGTTCATCTGTTATAAGAGATAATGATATCGAAAATGACTGATAGGTTATATTTTCCCCTCTGTGCATTTTGCATTATCTGTTTCTTGTTTCATATTTCCTTAGGATTGACTACACTGAGTTGCGACACAAAACCTTCTTTGTTGTTTCAAAGTGTTGTAATTCATGTGGTAGATCCTACCATTCATGGATGCCTCAGTTAGAACCTTGTTTGCAGTTTGACACCCATGTTGAAATACTTTCATATGCTCAGGAGCCTTGTTCAATCTCGCCATGACTTTGTGTTGAATCCTCAAATCTTCTTCCCAATATTTTGTTGGCCAATTACCCACGGGGCTTCCAAAATTTGTTGTGTTCAGTTGTAATTGCATTGCATATTGTTCACTCACGCTTTTCAGGCCTAATTCTAAATTCAAATTGTTGTTACATATCCAATTGTATATGCATTCTTATAAATTTACTAGCCTTGCAATACTATCCTTTGCGACTTGACACATGTATCCATGGATGAAAGTTTCCCTCGAGTGTCTATATCCTACACCTGCTTTCCTTGCATTGAGCATAGGTATGTCCCTTGTGCTTGGAACTAGTTTTATTGCCCATGAAACCTGTTTAATCCACTATATCATATCGTTCGTTTATTTTTTTTCAGGATTTATAATATGAAAAGGACAAAAAAATAAAAAAAATAAAACCAAAAAGAAGGATGGGAATGATTTTTAATATTTTATACATGGTAGTTACTTATGCTACCCTTGAATGTAACACAATATCATGAGTCTTTACCTGGTAATTGGGTTAGTATGGCTTTAGGATTTCTTTTCTCTTGTTTTCAAGCAAAGTCTCCCACAACTGGTTATTCTTCCAATCATATGGAGCGTTTGTTGATGCCTCCTGTGTCACAAAAACACCCCAGTTTCTTATTCATGTTTCCTAAGTCACATTTTTGTGGCATGTCTCTATTCAAAGGAAATCATCCTATGTCGGTCATTCTGTAGAAACATTTGACTTTTCAAGTCGACCTTCCTATGTGAGTCAAGTATCTCTTAGCTTCATGAGTATGTTTGTATCCTGCGGGTGCTAGTATAGAAGGTCCCCATTGAATTCTTGTTGGTGGGTATGCTCTTATCGACTACGATAAATCACTTTGGGAGTATGACCTAGAGTTTCACCCTGGGCCTATTTACATCATTGGTCAATAACCCTTGTGTTCAACACCAACAACCATTATCACACATAGGGATTTGTGTCGTACCTTGGTTTCCATTTGACCTCATTAGTTGATTCCTTGTCTTTGTCAGTAGTCTCCATCATTAGCTACTATTTAGAGAGTCTCTTCCATGTGTGCTATTCCATTTGGTACATGTCAGAGTCCTACCTCGTTGTGGTCCTTTCAATCTTTTCATCTGATTCCTTCCAAATATTTGGCATTTATGCTACCTGTTGTGCTGGATGATGAAGGATGCCTCAATGCCTTCCTTCCAATGGATCTCTTCAAATCGATGTCAACACATCTTAATCTGGGATGGGGATCTATAGTTATTCATAGTACCTCGGGGCTTGTAGTCATCAGTGGTAGGTTCCCTCACTATTGATAGTGGGAATACATCAATATCCCATGTTTGATAGATTCTATCATGTGTTCGACATAAATTCATTTATTCACAGTTTGTAGATTGTACTAGGTACCTTGACACCCATTATCATCATTGATAGGTTATCTAGTGTTTGTTAATAGTATACATCAATGAACGATAATCAAATGGTGTGTCACTATGTTTTAATTCAACACATTTATTCGCATATTGTAGACTCATACCACAACATATTGTTTTGAAGACTTCGGGTGAAGTATGAGTATCACATATTTTGTGCTCCTACCAGAGTTGTATTGATTGTACCACCCTTTTCACCAGTACTTGCAAAGGATTATTTTTTTCACTCCATTGGTTCCATATAACCTCTATTTTATTATGAGACACAGTTCCATTGTCCATCCATTTTTGGCCATGATTGCTACTCCTATATATCACATGGATCCCTTGTGTATAGTTTTCATGACCATGGACATTAGTTGTGATTTCATTACTCATGGATCTGCAATGTACTTGATTTGGTGGCCATTCTTACATCATACTCAAGCATGGGAATGCCCGACTTGAGAAGAGTGTATCTTACTTGTTTTTTTTGTAGGTACGATTTTGGGGGTGGTCTTCAACAACTCCTACCCAATGGCCCCTCCATAATCTCATGACAATTTGTAATGTATTTCAGATATCAGTTTTTCTTTTGACCTGACACATTAGGGGGTATTTTTTATAGCATCATTTGCCACCATATATGCTCATGATGACCCCTTTTCCTCATTTACAATCCTGTCCCTATGTGCAGGAGATGAATCCCCTTTTTCATCCCTAAAAAAATATTTAAAAATTCCTTTTTTCAAGATGTACGTGTCTCTCCCTAAATAAACTCGAATACATATGCACCTTGCTAGTTATCAACCCACATACATGTTTAATTGGCTAAAAAAAATATAATTCCCTATATTTTGAGTAGAGTTGATGGGTTCCCTAGGTACCCAAACTCATATAGCCCATCCATAAATTCTCCAACTAACAAAGGGGAGTACAAAAGAGAGTCTGGGGATGGAGGAAAGTCATCATGAAAGAGATGCAATTTTATGTTGGCATTCTTCTAATAGCCTTGCAAGCCCCTGTTTCCCTATATTTATGAGATTGTCTTCCCCCTAAAAACCCTTTTTTTAAGGATTTATGACCTTGTTTCTCTTGTCAGGAAGAAAATCATTGCTTCCTTAGACCCCTTGGGACACAATAATTTGGAAGTAGTCTTTTTCATCTTAGGCCTTAGGTGGAGGAACTTGGAGCCTGGTTCCAGGATCGTTCCACAACGATTATAGGTTGTAACCAACCTCTTTTTGTTGTTATCAATAAAATAACTCTCATTCTCATCTGATTATTTGTGTTAATTCATGATTTCAATGATATTATGTGTATAATATTTTGAATCTAACATGACCATATTTGAATCGATTATATTTAGTTAGTTAGCAGATAATTAATTTCCTGCAATTCCATACTTCTTTGGTTGTAGGAATTTCAGAACATTGTTGTTAATCATTTCAGGAGTGAAATACCTCAAATAGGATCTACTTGAAATGTAAGGTTATAGGTACGTTCCTCTTCCTCTATTCTAAAAGTTAGTTACTGGAGGTAGTTATTTCCAATTGATTGTATTATTAGAGGTTGAGAGGAGTTTTTTAAGGGAACTACTATGTTGTGGCCCTTACCTAAATCCATAGTACTTATATGTTGGTTGTGGAGCCTGATTATCTTCTTGATTCAGCGTTCTTTTTTTTCATCTGTGTTTATACCCCATGAAGACTTTACACCCCGAAATACTGTAGGGGTCTAGGGGAAAGAGGGACCCCAAAGGAAAAAATTGCTTGTAAATGTATATTGTAATTTCATAGTAAATCTAGATCGTTCATTATAAGGTCGTAGATCTGATAATATAAGTTATGTTTGGCTTTTTTTATCCCTAGAAGGAAACCCTCTTTTATGAGGGAAATGTATTGCAGTTATGTATCATTGCGATTATTGTATTCTGAGTGAGGATACTACGCGATAAAGAAGAGGAAGTTACAATGGGTGTGTTGTAGGTTGTATCCCTTCATTTGCTAGATAATAAAAAGGAAGGACATGGAAATTTCTCTAGTGGACATAGCCCACACTAGGTGAACCACACAGATCTATGTCTCTATTGTATTGTGAATCTTCTGTGTTTTATTTCTGCATTTGTTTTATATTTTATTTCTCCGTGATCCTATTTTTCTAACAAATGGTATCATAGACAAAGGTAACTCATAGGAAAAGAGGGTTCCTAGTTTGAGTGGGACAAATGGCAGAAGATGGAAAGTTTAGGGTCGAGAAATTTAACGGCCAAAACTACTAGTTATGGAATATGAAGATGGAAGATTATTTATATAAGAAGGATCTATTCCTACCATTGGGTGGAATAGAAAAGAAGTCTACGAACATGAAGGGTGAAGAATGGAAGGTTCTTGACAGAAAGGCACTAGGAACGATATGGTCGAGCCTGGAAGCATCGGTGACTTTCAATATTTCTAAAGAAAAGACAATGCAGGAGTTGATGGACACATTGGCTAAAATGTATGAAAAACCCTCGATGTCCAATAAAGTATTTATAATTAAGATATTATTTAATATGAAGATGTCAGAAGGTGGGTTTGTTGCAGATCATTTAAATGAATTTAATACGGTTACTAATCATATAAGTTCTATAAAAGTGGACTTTGATGATGAGGTCAGGGATATTCTAATATTATTCTCATTTCCAGAAAGTTGGAATGGTTTGATCATGACTGTAAGTAACTCTATATTTAGTTCAAACAATTTAAAATTTGATGATGTTGTTGGTGTTATCCTTAATGAGGAAATGCGATGGAAAAGCACATGTGAGACATCGGGTAATGCGTTAAACATGGAGAACATGGGAAGACAAAGGGATAGAGGAAAGGGCTCAGGGAACCATGAGAATTCTAGGAAGGGCATATCCAAATCTAGACTCAGAAAGATAGAGTGTTGGAATTGTGGGAAGAAAGGACATCTAAATAAAGACTGCAGAGCTCCAAAGAAACGAAGAGATGGACAACAAGAAAAACATCAGGAAGCAAATGTAACAGGTGATGTGTTATAAGATGTTTTGATTCTTTCTATAGATAATATTTCTGAGTCTTGGGTAGTATATTCAGGAGCTTCATTTCATCCCACACCCCATAGGAAACATTTTCTAGATTATGTTCAATGTGATTTTGGACAGGTTCATTTGGGTGATGATGCACCATGCAATTTTTTTGGAATGGGAAAGGTAAAAATAAAGAAAAGCAATGGAAACCAGTGGTTGTTGAAAGAGGTAAGACATGTTCCATATCTAAGGAAAAATCTAATTTCAACAGGGAAGTTGGAAAGTGAAGGTTGTATATCCATATTTACAGATAAGGTGTGGAAGGTCACCAAAAGATCATTGGTGATAAAAAAAGGAGAGAAGGTAGGTACATTTTATTCATGTACCGATAATATTGACTCTTCTATCTCTTTATATTCTATAGGATTGGATACAACAATGTGGAATCATAGGCTTGGACACATGAGTGAGAAGAAGATGTAGATAATTCACAAAATCAATTTGTCACCAAATCTTAAACAAATTGATTTGGATTTCTGTGAGCATTGTGCTTATGGAAAACATAAGAGAGTCAGATTTCTCAGAGTCAGAAAAGAAAAGAAGAGTGAAAGGTAAGATCTTGTGCATACAGATGTATGGGGACCATCTTACGTATCATATCTTAGTGGATCTTGTTATTATGTTACTTTTATTGATGATGCAACTAGAAAAACTTGGGTTTATTGCATTCGACAAAAATATGATGTTTTTTATACTTTGAAGAAATGAATAGATTTGGTTAAGAATGAGATAGGAAAAAGGTTGAAGTGTTTCAGATCAGACAATGGAGGTGAATATTGCGGCAAGGAGTTTGATGATTACTATTCATAGCATGGGATTCATAGAGAGAAGATAGTTCCAAGAACACCACAAGAAAATGGTGTGTAAGAAAGGATGAACATGACAATCATGGAGTGTGCAAAGAGTATGAGATTGTATGTTGGTTTTCCCTTACAGTTCTAGGAAGATGATGTAGATACTATTGTTCACTTAAAAAACATAGGACCTTCAAGCTCTTTGGATGGTAGAATTATAGAAGAGGCATGGAAAGGTAAAAAGGTAGACTATTATTTTTTGAATAGTTTCGGCTATGAAGAATTTGTCCATATTGATAAAGAAAATATAACAAATCTCGAGGAAAAATCCAAGAAGTGTACCTTTATTGGATACGGTGTTAATGATTTTGGTTACGCTTTTGAGATTATGAAAATAAAAAAATCATTAGGAGTAGAGATGTCATATTCAATGAGAGGGTCATGTACGAAGATCGATTGCAAGGAAAGAAATAGGAAAAATAAAAACTAGAATACATAGTGCTTAATGAGATCACTGAAAAAGAAATTCCAAAGGTACCAGAAAATAAAAATGTACAAAAATAAGAGCAACAGGTACCTCAAACTTCTGCAACTATTGTTAGAAGATATACCAGGTTAAGTAGATCCCCTGAACTATACTCCCCTTCATTGTATTATTTGTTGTTGATTGATTTTGGTGAACCAAAATGTTGTGAAGAGGCAATGCAGGTAGACACTAAAAAGAAGTGGGAGCAAGGAATGAAAGAGGAAATTGATTCCCTAGTAAATAACAAGACTTGGGATTTGGTTCAGTTTCCTACAGGAAAAAGAGAATTACAAAATAAATGGGTTTACAAGTTGAAGGAAGAAGATGGAGGAAAAAAGAGGTACAAGGCTAGATTTGTTGTAAAGGGGTTTGCACAAAAGAAAGGTATAGATTTTGATGAAATATTTTCTCTTGTTGTTAAAATGACTTCAATTGGTAATATTTTAAGTCTTGTGGCAGTAGAAGATTTACATGTTGAACAAATAGATGTAAAAACAACTTTTTTCCATGGGGATTTGGAGGAAGATATTTATATGCAACAACCACATGGGTATGAGGTCAAAGGGATGGACAATTTGGTATGCAGGTTGAAGAAGAGATTGTATGGCCTAAATCAAGCTCCAAGGCAATGGTATTTGAAGTTTGACAGGTTTGTGACATAACAATGTTAGAGTAGACGCCATTATGATCACTGTGTTTATTTTAAAAAGATAGAAAATGGAAGCTATATTATCTTGTTATTGCATGTAGATGACATGCTTGTTGCAGGGTCTAATATGAAAGATATAAATTTTCTCAAGAAGAAATTATCTAATTCATTTGTGATGAAGGATTTGGGTTCTACAAATAAAATCCTTGGTATGAGAATAACAAGAGATAGGAAAAATCGCAAATTGACATTGTCTCAGGGTGAGTACATAGATAAGGTGTTGGAGAGGTTTAGAATGCAGAATGAAAAACCAATTAGTACACCTTTGGACATACATTTCAAATTAACTAAGGAAATGTGTCCCAAGACATAAGAGGAGATAAAATACATGTCCAGGGTCCCTTATTCATCAACAATTGGCAGCTTGATGTATGCAATGGTTTGCACAAGACCAGATATTGCACATGTAGTGGGAGTTGTGAGTAGGTATATGAAAAATCCAAGTAAAGAACATTGAGAGGAAGTAAAATGAATTCTCAGGTATTTGAGAGGTACTTCTACTCATGCATTATGTTTTGTAGGTTCAGACACTATTTTGTAGGGATATGTTGATTCAGATATGGCAGGTGATAAAGATAGTAGGAGGAGCACCACAGGGTATGTTTTTACTATAGGTGGAACAATAGTAAGTTGGATTTCGACATTGCAAAAGTTTGTTTCACTTTCAAAAAAATAGGTAGAGTATGTTGCTGCTACATAGGCTAGTAAAGAGATGATTTCGTTACAAAGGTTTATGGAGGAATTGGGAAAGAAGCAAGAGAATAACAGGTTGTACTGTGATAGCGAGAGTGCCATGCATCTTGAAAAGAACTCAACCTTCCATTTGAAGACTAAGAATATAAATCTCATGTACCATTTCATATGATCCATCTTGGAATATGGACATTTGAAGTTGGAAAAGATACACACTAGCCAGAATCCTGCAAACATGTTAACAAAGGTAGTAACCAGGGAGAAACTGAGTTCCTATTTATTTTCAGTTGGTCTTCAAGCATGAAGGTGAATATGAGAAATTTTCCAGGTCCAATAAAGATCATAGTCCAATAGATACATCAACGGTGGAGTTGTTGAGATCAGTCTCCAAGTGGGAGATTGTTGGTTGTGGAGCCTAATTATCTTCTTGATTCAAGGGTCTTTGTTTTCAGTCGTGTTTATACCCCATGAAGAATTTACAACCCAGAAGACTGTACACCCCTACACATGGG